>CAUYPK010103716.1:0-15568 GCA_963574355.1 Loris lydekkerianus
GCTTCAAAAATACACTACTGGGACCTGATCAAACTAAAAAGCTTCTGCACAGCCAAGAACACAGTAAGTAAAGCAAGCAAACAGCCCTCAGAATGGGAGAAGATATTTGCAGGTTATGTATCCGACAAAGGTTTAATAACCGGAATCCACAGAGAACTCAAACGTATAAGCAAAAAAAGAACAAGTTATCCCATCTCAGTCTGGGCAAGGGATCTGAGGAGAAACTTCTGTAAAGAATACAGGTGCATGGCCTTTAGACATATGAAAAATTACTCATCATCTTTAATCATCAGAGAAATGCAAATCAAAACTACGTTGAGGTATCATCTAACTACAGTAAGATCAGCCTATATCACAAAATCCCAAGACCAGAGATGTTGGCGTGGATGTGGAGAAAAGGGAACACTTCTACCCTGCTGGTGGGAATGCAGATTAATACGTTCCTTTTGGAAAAATGTATGGAGAACACTTAGAGATCTAAAAATAGATCTGCCATTCAATCCTATAATACCTCTACTAGGCATATACGCAGAAGACCAAAAATCACATAAAAACAAAGATACTTGTACCAGAATGTTTATTGCAGCCCTATTCATAATTGCTAAATCAAGAAAAAAAACCCAAGTGCCCATTGATCCACGAATGGATCAATAAATTGTGGTAAATGTACACCATGGACTATTATGTAGCCTTAAAGAAAGATGGAGACTTTACCTCTTTCATGTTTACATGGATGGAGCTGGAACATATTCTTCTTAGTAAAGTATCTCAAGAATGGAAGAAAAAGTATCCAATATACTCAGCCCTACCATGAAACTAAGTTATGGCTTTAATATGAAAGCTATAACCCAGTTATAACCTAAAAATATGGGGAAGGGGGAGAGGGAGGGGAGGGAGAGGTTAGGATGGGCGGAGGGAGACTGATTGGTGGGATTACACCTGTGGTGCATCTTACAAGGGTATATGTGAAACTTATATAAATGTCTTAACACAATAACTAAGAAAATGCCAAGAAGGCTGTGTTAACTAGTGTGATGAAAATATGTCAAATGGTCTATAAAACCAGTGTATGGTGCCCCATGATCGCATTAATGTACACAGCTATGATTTAATAATAATTAAAAAATAAATAAATAAGACAGCAGAGTCTCTGCCTTTCTGGAGCGTGTTTTTTCAGAAAGACAGAAAATAAACACATAAATGTATAAGGCATAAAGGAAAACTGATAAATTGGACTTCATCAGAATAAACTCTTTGCTCTACAAAATACATGGTACGGCAACGAACAGGCAAGCAGCAAATTGGCGAAAGTATTTGCAACCCACATATTCATCAAAAAACTAGTATCTAGAACAGGGGTGGCAAACACAAAGAGCCAAAATTTTAAACTGTGAGAGTCAGAGAGCCACACCACGCAGTGACCTGCCAAAACAGACAAACACTCACACAAAAGCATATAATTTGAACAATAATATATTAAACACATAATATAACATGCTCAGTCAGTTGTCTTTTGTTACCTTGTTGGAGCTGCATGAGGCTCGAGAGCCGCGTGTTCGCCACCCCTGATCTAGAAGACAAAACGAACTCTCAAAATTCAACCGTTCTAAAAAGTTCAGTAAGAAAATGGGCAAAAGCCATGGACAGGCATTTCACTGAAGAGGAAATGCAGATGGCAAGTAAGGAAGGAAAAGACGTTCAACACTGCCAGCTATTAGAGAAATGTAAAAGCCACAGTGAACAGTTACATGCACCTACAATGGCTAAAATACACAATAGGGACAGCACCAGATTTTGGTGAAGATGCAGAAAAACCGAGTCGCTCCCGTCCTGATGGTGTCAGGCAGCTGTCTCTTCTGCTCGTCTAGGAACGAGGGTGCCCACTTGGGTAACATCTCGACTTGGGAGGAAAGACTGGGCAGGTGCTCCGTTTTTGTGTCATCTCACCTTTAATCCTGTCCAGAGCAACCACACACCCGAGGATGCAGGGAATGCTTTATCAATCTGCAAATCCCCCTCGCTGCCTCCCGCTTTTGGAGAGGGAGTTCCTATGCGCAGATGGGATTGAGGGCACCTGTTCATCATTCAGGGACATCCTACACTTGCCAATATCCCTCCCCCGATGAGCAACAAAGGAAATAATCTGAGAGGGTCAGTGATACAGGAGGGAAGCAGTCCCCCCATCCCAGAGACAGACTCAGTCCATGTTATAGAAAAGAGCTGTGCAATTGAGATTCTTTCTGTGGTCACTCTGTCATATTGGCCCTGCTGGTAATTTTTCCCTCCTAAGGAGCCACAGAATCAGGAAAATAGAAGTAAGAGTCTGGGCTTGAGTCTGGTGTGTCTGGTCCTTCAGCCAAAAGCACACCAAGAACTAAGGACAGGTTGCCACCCGGACAGAGGTGGGAATGTAAAATGATGAAAGAACTGTGGAAACCAACTTGGCAATTTCACAAAAATTAGACATACAGGGTGTCCATGAAGTTCACGTGCAATTCAAAGTGGACAGCTTATTTATATTGCACACGAACTTTATGGACATCCTGTGTAATCACCATAGGACCCAGCTATTGTACTCTCAGACATTAATCCCAGAAGGATGGAAATTCACTCAAAAACCTGTACACAAATGTCTGGAGTGCAGTGCTGCTCAACCTTCCTAATGCTGCAGCCCTTTAATACAGATTCAAGGTATCCAAAAGCTGGAAATAACCCCAGATGTCCCCGTTGAAAGGATGAGTAGTTAAACAAACTCTGATATGGCTGAACCATGGAATACTACTCAGCATGTGAGAAGAATAAATGATTTGTATATACAACAATCCAGATGAATCTCAGAATATATAAACCAGCATTATCCACCAAACTTGTGAATGACGGGGTCTTCTGATGACGTTAGCCCCCAACCTGTGACCTTCCCCAGCTGATCAATGCTTAGTGGAGCAGAGACAAGATACACACCCCAATCAATGCCTGACCACATTTAAGGTTTATAGGAAAATTAAGTCCTTGAGCCAGTAAGTTTCCAGGTAGTTTTGTTATGTAGCCATAGTCCCTGGTCCGTGCTCTACCAGCCCTTACAAGCTAGAAAGTGAAGTTGGAACATAAACTCAGATGTGTCTGAATTCAATCCTCACACACAAGTAACTCTGCACCATTAACTCCTGTTATAAAAAAAATTCCTGGAAAATTAAGCTCTTTGTTAGTTCAAGACTTCTTAGCCTTCTACAACATCATTTTATATATATATATATATTTATAGATAGATAGATATCTGCCTGTATATATATATATATATATAGATAGATAGATAGATAGATATAGATATATATATATGTACATATATATATATATCTGTCTGTAGAAGATCCACAGGGTCTCCTGTCAGGCTTTTGCTTACTTTTCCAGAAGAATCTTTGTGACTTTCTTTTCCTTCATCAAATTTGACTCCTTCTTCATGAGCACAACAGCAAACAACTCCCTTCATTTCATCCATCCCATGGATCCTCTTGTTCTTTTCAATATCTTATTATCTAAACACTTCTGTGTTAAAAAAAAAAAAAAAAAAAAAAAAAACAAACAACCCTCTAGTTTGGATAATAGTACACTATGTTTACGTCTTAACTTACCCTGTTCTCCTGTTTTGGGAATACCTTAAATCCTGCCTTTAAGTTAAAACAAACAAACAAACAAACAAACAAACTTGATTGATTTACCATAAATTCTTTTGTTAGGTCAATTTATACCTTTCCCTCAGCGGTCAACTTCAGTTGTCCTATAGTCCCTTTCCTACGGTCCATAAACCCTGGGTCAGGGGGTATCACACCAGGGGCCACTATCCCATCCTGTGGCTTCTGTTCATAAGTCCCTATGAAATGTTTCTTTTTTGAGAAACTGAATTTGTCAGCCTCCTTCTCCAGACTGGTCTCTCAGCTTCCTCCCCCTTTGGTCCTGAGGTTTGCTTAGGCTGTGGCTTACCAAGGCACGACTTCCTTCGGAGTCCACCCAAATTATGCCTTCTCCAAGAAGCCTCAACTCAGGGTCCCAGCCCTCACTGAACTCCCCCCTGATATTCTGGCACTTGTCCCTTTAATAGCAACTTGGAAGTGAACTTGATCTACTAAAATTGTCTACTGAACTTTTTATAAATAGGACAAGAGCTGGATTAAGTCAAGCATGCTAAAAATCTTCCAGCCTTTCTATGCTGCTGTCCCTGTTTTTAATAATCTTCTCCATCTAATTGTACATTGTTCAATTTAAGGTTTAACTGTCACTTCTTCAGAAAAGTCTTATTTTGTCTTCCATTCTACCTTAGGTTCACAAAACAAAAACAATAAAAGCAGAATAAAAATATCACAACTGAAATAAACAAAGAAGCCTTTTCCCAACCCATATTTCTTGGAAAATCATGTGTCTGATTCAGAGTTGCCTGGACTTCTCTGTTTTGACAAGCAGAAATTCTGT
The DNA here is from genome assembly GCA_963574355.1 of Loris lydekkerianus. Classification (NCBI taxonomy): domain Eukaryota; kingdom Metazoa; phylum Chordata; class Mammalia; order Primates; family Lorisidae; genus Loris; species Loris lydekkerianus. Next base: position 4,465 of record CAUYPK010103716.1, read on the forward strand.
TTGGTCAGAATGGCTCAATGACTTTTAGGAAAAGGATATCAAAGGTTCAGGCTCCAGTTACACTCTCAGTGGTGCTGTGAGACTGACCCCTTCACTCATGTGAGCAATGTTTGGTGTAGGGGAAGAGAGCCAGGGGGAAAGGCTGTATCATCTGTCTTGGACTATGACAGGGAGGGAAAGAAAAGTACTGTATGACAGGTAAGATTGCAGAGAAATAAGGATGGAAGATGACGAGAGGAAAGGGTGACCCCCAGAAAGTACGTTCAGAGGAATCTGCGCAGCTGTGCGGGAAATACACGGTGAAAATGGTTCAGAATAGTGTATTTTTAAAATTCAAAGTAGAAGGTGACCCCACTTGACATCTAGGCTTTAATTATGCAGTACTTTTTCTTCACAGTACTTATCAAACTATAATTTAAAAAATATTTGTATAATGTGTTTTATTTAGAGTTTCTGTTTCCCAAATATTGTAATCTCCTTGAGAACAAGGCTCACATCTCCTTAGCTTGTTGTAATAAAGGTTGGGCAGCCTTAACGTGAAAATCTGCAGTCCAAAACTACTCCAAAATCTGAAACTTTTTGACCACAACTGGAAAATTCCACACTTGACCTTAGCTGATGGGTTACGTATATTATTAAAAATAATGCATAACGTTACTTTCAGTGAAGGCATATAAGATGTATAAGGTGTTCATGAAACATAAGTAAACTTTGTGTTTAATGTGCAAATATTTTAAAATTTAAAAAAATACCCAAACTCACTAATTCCAAGCAATTTGGAGGAGATTTAGTCTGTAACATTATCAAAAACTGTTTTTCTTACATAGCGAGTGTTCTATAAATATTTGTTAGTGAATGAATGATTATTTTAACTGAACTATGTAATTTGGGCAGAGAGTATCTGTTATGCTCTTTCCACCTCAATCTATCACAGAGCCATATAAAATATAAACAGAGTTAGTTTTTTTTATTACTATTTTTGAGACAACGTCTCACTCTGTTGCTCTGGGTAGAGTGCCTTGCTCACAGCCTTGCTCACAGCAACCTCAAACTCATGGGCTCAAGTGATCTTCCTGCCTCAACTTCTTGAATAGCTGGGACTACTATAGGTGTGCATCACCATGCATAGCCAATTTTCCTATTTTTTAGTAGCAACCATACCTTGTTCTATTTTTAGGAGAGATGGGGTCTCCTTCTTTCTCAGGGTGTTCTCAAACTCCTGCCCTCATGGAATCCTCCTACTTCAGCCTCCCAGAGCACTAGGATTACAGGTGTGGCCACTACACCCAGCCTAGAGTTAGTTTTTTTGACTATTACTCTTGATAAGAATAGCTTCCATTGATTGAGAAGTGAACATAGGCCAGGCCATCTGACGGTTTCATATGTCTTTTTGAACCAACTAAATCCTCAAAACCACTCTTCATTATGGGGATTATTATCCCCATGTTCCAAATCATGTAATGAAAATGCAGAAATATCAAGTAAATTGCCCCAAATCACTTAATCTATAAATAATGGTATCAAGAATCCCAACCATTCAGGAGCTTGTGGTAGGAAGATCACTTGAGCCCAGGAGTTGCAGGCTGCTGTGAGCTGTGATGATACCACTGCACTATAGTCTGGGGAACACAGAAAGATCACTCTGTAAAAAACAAACAAACAAACCAAAAAGTACACTAAAAAAAAAAAAACAAAAAAAGATTCAAATCAAAGCCTGTTTAATGCCTGTATTTTTGTTTTCTCAACCACACTCCATGTGAGGTGGAGATAAGGTCGATGAAAGAGAAGATGATTATCAATTGAAAACAATATCACCTACTTCACAATTTCACATACATCTGGCCCTGGTTAGTGATAAAAGCTTCATAACTGAGTAGGGGGAGAATAATTAGGTCCTGGAGGCAACAGAGGAGGTTGGCTGTAATGTGCACACTACTTATCCTTGTTTTGCTATTTATTTCTAAGTTCTGAGAAAGCATACAGAAAAGACCAGAAATAGTATTTGCATATACACATATGCAGAGACAGAAATTAATGCCAGGATGTGGAAGAAAGCATCAACTTGACAGTCTAAAAACGGAGGCAAATGAGGCACATATCTAACAGGAACCTCGATTACAGCCCATTGAAATCTAAATATCTATATAAGATTTTCTGTTAATATTTACAATTGAATGGCTCATGTAGCATCTAACAGTTGAACATTATTAGACTGAAATAAACGTCCCATATAGTCCCCAGAATTCCATTTCCAGAAATAACTGGAATAGTTTACAGGAACCTTTAATAATAGATCATAACCAAGAAATATCATTAAGCAAAATGATGTTTTTCTGGAATTAAAAAAAAATTATTATGGAAAGAACTACCATCCTTAGCCATGAAAAATACTGGGGAAAAACTTGATTTTATAAATATTATAGTGGCAATTGGATTATTCAATACATATGTTGTAGAAAATATTTTATTCCTTTTAATTCTTCAAAAGTGTAATTCACCTGCACAAACTGTCTTGATAGCTTAAACATTTCTACACACTCTCTGTTAAGGCAGAATTATTGACCACTCATAAGGCAGTGCAAGTACAGTCTGAATAGTATTAGACGCTTCAAAATGGTAATCTGATTAGTAGAAAAGTAGCTCTGAATTAATCCACCCTTAAGTGATATATTTTTAAAATTAGATTTTCAGCTTCCCTTGCGAGTTGTAGTCAGTATTATGGCCCTTTGGCGCCACCCAGTGGACAAACAGGTATAGTCTGCAGAGGTTTAAAGTAGTAATAGTCTTTACAGTCCAAAACTCATTATTTAATATTACAGATAACCGCACGAGCATCTGGATGAAATCTCATAATGGGAGAATTCACGTTCTTTTTCCTTCAGACTAGGAAGCCAGTAGGACACTGTGTGGGCACCCTGGAGATCTGCTTCAGACACAGCCATATGGTTAGAATCAGCGGGCTCACCCGGTGCCAGTTCCCAACAATGGACGCGCATGTGAATAACACGCGCGCGATCACACTAGCTCTGGGCTTCACATGCTGCCTCTGTAGAGGGTGCTTTTTACACCTTATGGAAAAGGTAAGTTAGACAAAAGCTAATATTTTTCTCCCCAGTAAGGCAGCGGGACTGCAGCTAACGTGATGTCAGAGTTTCCATTTCAACTCCTTATTTTCCAGCGCGTTAGCCCTCTGCCCTAAACGTTAACTCAGCGAGAAGAAATACACGTAATTAGTACTCTCTCAGTCCAGGAGACTATTCTTCCTAACAAAATAACTGGTCTTGAAAAGAAATTAGATTGAGTGCAATAAAATTCTGTTTTAGGGGAGGGAGACACGTGGGGGGGGGTGGGAAAGAAGGAGAGATTTTTCTTTTTTTCTGAACTGCAATGCTTTTTTTTTTTTTTTTTTTTTTTTCAAATGGGAAGAAAACAGCAAGAGAAGTTAGAATATAGAAAGTTTGTCCAACACTCTCTACGAGAGAATATCTAGTTATTCAGGTTATCAGTCTTGATCACAAGGAGTTTATTCTGTGAAAATCCAGGCAAAGCAGCATTCCGCAATTCTAGCTTCTTAATTGCCACGAACACGAACAGGTAATTTAGAAAATATGTTTGAACAAACAAGCAAATATTCCCCACACCCCAGCCAGTGTTACTTGGGCTCTCAAAGTCACGGCCAGGCAGAGTGAGGTTTCTGAGGTGCGACTCTCCCCATGGAGTACCTGTTACCACAAGTAAAAAACAAACAAAAACAGAATAACAGAAAAGAAGGCCATGTCAGGCCTCTTCGTGGTGTAAAGAGCCCGGTTGCAAGTATTCAATTAATTTAGTAAAAATTGTTTAAAAAAAAAAAAAAAAAAAAGATGGAGAAAACTCAATGGATCAAGGCCATAGTTCTCTTTTATATGATCTGCATTCAGTTTGGGGGAAGATGATCTTCCTCAAAAGGGGGGGAATATTAGATCTGACTCTGGAGGTTAAAAAAAAAATACAGGACAGAAATTTTAAAAAAGGGGAGAAGGAGAAAAAGAGGAAGAAGAAGAAAAAAAAATCTTCTGAATTTAGTCTTGAGCCATCCTAAATGGAGTTTTGGCATGGACACTACCCTTGTAACTTGTGATTTTTTTTTTTTTTTTTTTTTCTGATTTGGAAAAGAAATAGAACAATGTTTTTGTTGTTTGTTTGTTTTTGATGAAAGGATTTATAGAGGGAGCTTTCTTGGTATTCTGGTGGGTTGATTTTGGCTTCTATTTTAAGAGACTATTTGTCACATATTTAAGTTATTGTATAATATTAAAGCCATGCCACAAACAGACAAAGACGATTACATCGTGAGAATAGTGCCTAACTTGCTACCTGCCCCTTAGCTCAACCTTAAGAATACCGAAGTACCAGATAAAAATTTAAGTTTCCTGACTCGTGAGGAAGGAGGTCAGTCGTGGTGTCATCCGTATCTTTTTCCTCGGGTCTCTCTGTATTTCCTCCCATTCACCAATGAGGCCTGTAGATGCTTTGAATTTTATAAAATGTGTTTTTTATTTTCATGTCATTTACGTTTCTCATCTTTCTAAGAAATGAAGAACCTAAGTAATTTTACTTGGGATTGTAAGAATGAGGGCTGTACAGGAAGACTGATTCAAGACTTCAGGTTTAGGACAGGCTGTGAGGACACGATGCTTTTATCATCTTTCTGAACCTCAGACGTTATCAGTCTGCAAGGGAAACTTAATCCTGAACATAAATTGCATTTCCTAAAAAAACATAATCTTGCCTTAAGACACCAGCCTCCCTGATTACAGGGAATGTCTGTGTTTACACATTTGTACAGAGCATGCTGACTGTGTTAGTGTCCTAGGAAACAAACTCTGCTGCGCACAGACCTGCTGCAAGCACTAAGGAGAGAAAGGAAAAGAAATTTTGAAATCAGACCTCCGATCTCTAACTCCTTTCAAATTCCTGAAGCATATTAGCTTTACTACTGCGTCACGTGCACGGTAGTATTTCTTCTAATGAAATCTGACTAAAAGTTTAAATGAGTTTAATGCATGAAATGTATAAATAAAATGTGGCCTTGATTAAATTTAGACTTGATACATAACTTAAATGGGTAGCCTAAGAACAGCATTGGTATCATGTGTCCAGCTTTTGGGGACTTTGCAAAAGTCGTTTGGATTTTATCAGTTCATGTAGAGCACTTTCTACCAGGAGCACAGTTTATGTACAAAGCTGAAATATGCAAACGTACTGCAGAGAAAGTACAGTATAATTGGAAAAAGGTGAGCAAAAAAATAAAGCAGGGTATTAAAAGGTGACCACAGAGTGAAATTCTGAAGTGTTGATTTACAAAGAGCAATTTACATTAGGTAGAAGATTTGACTTGGAATAACTTCTGGACATCTTTTAGTTTCATGACTTAGAGAAGTCTCTTAATTTCACAAAGGTTCACCTCTCTTCCTTTGTCCTTATGGAACCAGATGCCTTATTTGACTACTTCCAGGTTTGTTGAAAGAATCAGAATGAGATAATAAATACACAAGGATTTGGATACTGTGGAGTGCTTTACAAATCTAAGGCGTTATTATAATATACTTTCTTAATTATAGAAATTTCCTATTCACATCTAAGAGTTACAGACCAAGTGCTCTTTGCAGCTGGCATATAAGATATGTAACTCATTATATATAGCTATAATAGTTAAGGTTAAAGTCATTAGCTAGGGATAAGGAGATTTAAACCAACCAACAAACAGACAAACAAACAAAACTTCCAATGACTATACAGGAAACTTCCTAAGTTAGCAGTAAAGTTTATGATTTCTGAAGTCAAACCTACTCAGCTTTGATCCTGCCTCTGCTACTTAGTAGCTGTAAGTAATACAGCTACACAATAAGGCACCTTCATAAAGGTGCTTTTATTATCACTTGTAAAATGAAGAAAAAAATGCTTACTTAGCTTTTGCTGTTGATGATTAAATAATATGATATGTGTAGGAATTTTAACTCATGCCTACCTTTCAATAGTAAGTATTAAAAACATTCTATTTGGGGGGCTGGACAGAATTTTAAGGGGGACTTCACCTAAGAAATGCAATCAACATAACCTGGTTCTTTGTACCTTCACTGAATCCCCAACAATAAAAATAAATAAATAAATTCTACTTTCTTTTGGGGGGTTATATATACCATTCCAATACCATAATAAGCCCTTTAAGGTGATCACATCCATCAATAAAAGGAAATTATTCCACTTCAAAAAAATCAAAGAGTTTTTCTTTATTAACAGTTAAAGGTGGAAAACTAATACTAAATTCTCCCACATTGTGAAGATGGGAGGGGACAACTGATGAAAATTACTGAAACATAGGGACAGAAGAGGATACAGTGGCAGCAAGTGATCTTAAACATCTGTAGGAGAAATATTGGACGATTCGAGTTTGGGGGGTTATTTTTTCTTTTCCCTCATTTTCTGTTTTGAAGATTGCATAATGCCACTCAGTTTCAAGCACTGAACAGAATGAAACCAGGTGAGTTCCAGCCAACTTCCCCTTTCATTTTTCAAGTTTGTTTATTACTTTACTTAAACCACAACATTCTGAGATCTCACAAGAAAATCTGTTTCTGTGACATTTTCAGCCTGATTTCCAAACTGGAGAAAGAGGCTCTAGTAAACTTGGGCCCATTTCAAAAAAGCATCTGAGATTCTGGATGTTTATTTGAAGCAATCTGGACTCTACATTTTGAAATTCTCCTACCACGGATAAAGAGAATCTACAATGAATTTACTGTGCAAGGATCTGGTGCTTCAGCATCTGAATGGTTAAAAATCTCGTTGGTTTCAAGGAAAATTGTTCCCAAACACGTTCTGTGGAATCAAGCCTGAAGCAGATATATTGATAGTCTCCTTTCAGGAAAGTTTATCTACCAATCAGTGCCCTACTTCAGAAAACCTGAAAACGCATTATTTATTCAATATACTTTTGTGAGTTTAGAAAGTATTCCTAGGTTGACACCAATAAGAAGAGGCTCTTGTTGAAGTAGGTGGAGGGTTTAGTATTTCCTGAAGGACTATAGAAAAATTCAGACCAAACTGCTCTTTCCTGTACAGAGCTTCCTTTAACATCAGTGTGGGACTTCAGAAAGTATGCCGGGCCTCTCCTAAGTTCTTAAACCTTTTCACAAACGGAATTCTGCCACTTTTGAAATGATGAACGCTGAGAAATTGGATTTGAAACCACAGCACTAAATGCTTAAAATTCGATCCTTCTGTCAGGACCTGGGATAAATTAAACTGATGTATATTATTTTTAAAGAAAGGAAAAAATATGGGAAGCGGATTTTGAAGCCTCAAGGCATAGAACAAAACCAGTTATGCAGGTGATACAAACCATCTTAGTGCATTCTTACAATGGGCTCCCACTCCCATATGGAGACCAATACTGGAAATAATTCTTAGGAAAACACGTTTGTATGTGATAAATGAAACATTATTTTAAAGGTTTCTGTTTTTATTTTTAGAGATTGCTACTTTTTTATTGAGTGTCCAGACTGCTGCTTAATTTTTCTTTTTCTTTTTTTTTTTTTTTTTTTTACTTTACTGTTGGAATTTATTTTTTCAAAGAGAGAGTGCTTCAAAATGTGTACAGATGATAAGGGCATAAGGTGGGCAATTATCAAATGTTTCCATCAAATGGATTCTGTGCAGCTGGGGGATATGTACTGGGATTTAATCAAAGCTTTAGGAATTTAAACATGAAATGGGTTGACTTTCAGTTCAACATACTGTAAACTTGTTAATAAGTCACTTTACAAATATTGCGTAGATTTGATTAATTTCTAACACTCAAATAATAGCATTAGTCTTAAAACACGTTCTTAAGAGCAAAATCCTCTATCTTGTTAATTTTGGTTGTTTTTACTGGAAGAATTTAATTTCATGATGGGAGCAAAACTAATAAAAAGCTCCCCAATTAGAGAAAACTTGAAAAATAGTAATTTTGTGATAATGATTTCAGTGAAGATAAGAAAACTCCAAATATCAGATGAGGCTCCACTAATGATGAATACTCATCATTCAAACATTTTAAAAATCTAGCACTTTAAGCCCACTGCATATATTTCTACCAAAGAACATGGCCAATTTTCTCTGTCATAGATCTTTCTGGCATAAAGTATAACCTTATTTTCAGATCCCAGAAGTTTCTAAAGCAGGAATTAGTAGAAAGAAGAGTCTATCAATTTTATTTCTTTTGGAAATGATTCATGTAGATTTGCATGCCAACATTACTACTGTAAGCAGCATAATTTTTCAAATTATCACTTAAGGGAACTTTTAGATTTAATGTATTTTTTTAATGAATTTCGCTTAAAAGCATTGCTATATTTTTAATAGAATAATTAAAACATGAATTGTCTGTACATAATAAACTTTTACAAATAACAAGATGTCACAGAATACAGACCTCAGTGTCTCCTGCAGGCAATAGACTATTTAAAACCAGATCTATTCAAACTGAAATTAAGACATAACATGAACAAGTAACTTGGAAAACTTAGGTGAAGTAGAATTCATAACTATGTAAATATTTGAAACAATGAAAATTTCAAAACTTAACTAAGTACATTATCTATCTCATATGCAACTATTTTTATTTACTCAAAAATATCCCTGGATCAAGGCCCAAATATCAAAGGTGACACTAATGAATGCTTACTGGGAAACTATGGCCTGGCGTGGTCCATGATGCAGCCACACCATGTAACGCCTTGATTCTCTCTGCATTCCAGACCCCGGCATCAGAGTGTTACAGCATCAGAAGTGAGCAGAAATCATATTCCTGAACACAAGATGCAATCGGTTTGTTGTTGCCGTTGTTGTTTTTGTTGTTTCTTAACTTCAGATCTTAAACGGTGCCTGTGAACTGAAGCAAAAAATAAGGCAGCTTGTTGGTGACCATGAACTCTGTATGCATCACCAATTAGTTTTAATCATTAGAGATTTCATGTCCTGAGTTTTTATCATTTGGAGCATAAGGTGCCTAAGTGCTTTATTTCACATTACTTCATTTAGTTAGACCTAAGATTCAGGAGAAAACTAAAGAATGCTTCAGTTCTCAAGGTTGTAAACACCAGAGTCAACACAGGTAATTTCTAACAGAGGAGGTTTTCTGGGATTTTTAAAAAAATAATCCAGACTCTCTATTCCCATATTTATTAAACTTTGGTTCAAAGGGGATCTCCTTTTAGAAGTGGTCTAATTATGTGAATATCTTTCCTCTTTCCTGCAAATAACTAATAATTTTTATTTACCTTGTTTATTGATTTTTAAGTTATTAAATTTTTCAATGCATTATATACTGTAAAGTTTTTTTATAAACTGCAAACAAGTGGATTCTCAAAATTTTTTTCACTTATATGACATGCAAATGGAGTTTATATACTATGTTATCCCTTGAAGGGAAATGATTAACAACCATTTGTCATTGTCCATTGTATGTCAGACTTTTTAAGCATTTGTTATTTTGAAAGGGAATGTATTTCAAACTACAATCTCTCTAAAATCACATGAGAATGTATTTCCATAATATAAAGAGTTCATAATAAAAATTGGCATCCTAGTAAAATTCTTATACATTTTCCCACAAACTAATTCTTAAATATTTGTTTCTATGAGCCATTTAAACAATTTCATCTTCACCTAAAATTATTTTTATTAGTTTAAATTTAATTGTGGATGTAAATGCAGGTACATCATTTCAACTGTGTACTTTGGTCTTACAGAAAAAGAAATTTATCTATGTATTCGCAAAGAATTACGAGAAGTGTTACTTCTCACTACAGTAACTCCTTACACAGTAGGCATTGTTGACTGTCAGCTGAAGAGAACTGTTTTTATACTGTTATAATTTTTATCCAAAAGAAACTTAAAATACTTTTCAAATCAAGCACTACTTTTGAGTTGAAATCAAGTCTCTATGGAGAAACTACATGGGCTGTCAATCATTGGAGAGACACTAAACAGCTGATGGGGAAACAGTGTAATTTTGGCAACCAAAGTAAAATCCTTTCATACCAAAAACACAGCAGTATCTTTGATCTCAGAGGGAGAAAGCAAGAAGCAAGACTTGTTGTTGGCTTTTTCCTGAAAGATTTATCCAGAAATCAACAAGACCAAATCCATTACTCATACAAAACTCTTGTGGGAGTTGACCACATGACCTTTTCAGAAACATTCAATACAGACCTTTTCTGTTGCTCTAAAGTTTGCAAAATTCCTGAGAAGAAATTTCTTGCTAGAATATAATTCTAAAATTTATTTTCATTGGTTATTCCAAATGTTACCTTCTAATGAAAGCTTTGCTTTATTATGATGTTAATTGTGCTCATTTAATTTTTTAAAACTGTGCCTGTGTCTTTGTGTCTGTGCGTGTATCTGTGTGTGTTTACGTATAACATTTATCAGTTCTTTTCTGCAATGGTACAAAATAAAACAACTTTTCTTTTTTTTTTTTTTTTTACTTTTTTATTTATTTATTTTTTATTATTAAATCATAGCTGTGTACATTAATGCGATCATGGGGCACCATACACTGGTTTTATAGACCGTTTGACACATTTTCATCACACTGGTTAATATAGCCTTCCTGGCATTTTCTTAGTTATTGTGTTAAGACATTTTTTACTAAGTGTCACATGTACCCTTGTAAGATGAACCACAGGTGTAATCCCACCAATTACCCTCCCTCTTCCCCTTCCCCCTATTCTTAGGTTATAACAAGGTAATAGCTTTCATGTGATAGCCATAAATTACTTTCATAGTAGGGCTGAGTACATTGGATACTTTTTCTTCATTTCTTGAGATACTTTACTAAGAAGAATATGTCCCAGCTCCATCCATGTAAACATGAAAGAGGTAAAGTCTCCGTCTTTCTTTAAGGCTGCATTATATTCCATGGTGTACATATACAACAATTTATTAATCTATTCATGGATCGATGGGCACTTGGGCTTTTTCCATGACTTAGCAATTATGAATTGGGCTGCAATAAACATTCTGGTACAAATATCTTTGTTATAATGTGATTTTTGGTCTTCTGGGTATATACCTA
>CAUYPK010103718.1:0-32272 GCA_963574355.1 Loris lydekkerianus
CGACTCAGCAAGGCCCGGCCTGAAACTGCCTCTACCTAGATACAGCCAATGTGGTACCATGCCACTGGCCCGACCCTGTCACGCACCTCTTCCCCTGCCTTCTTTCCCCGCCCCTTCTCCACAATAAAAAATAAAAATAAATAAAAATAAAAATTTTATTTCAGATTAAAAAAAAAAAAAAATTGGCAGGGGTATGCTCCTGACATCCAGTGAATAGAGACCAGGGATGTCACTGAACACCCTAAGTGCAGAGGGCAGCCCTTCCCTCCACCCCCAGGAAAGGACTATCCAGCCTGAAGCATCAATAGCACCCCTGTTGAGAGAGCCTGCCCAACACTGCTGGCTGTGGGAGCCACGGGCCTCAGATCTTCTGGTTGAGAATCTCTGTCCTCTGAGAGGCTGCATTGGTGCAGCCTCTGATGCTTGTTATGAATCTACATTTCCTGGCCCCATTCTCCCAACGTTTCTATTCACGAGGTCTGAGGGGGAATACAGGAGTTCTGGGAACCCCAGTGTGCCTCTGAGGGGCTTCCTGGGACTGATGGCTGGGCCAGAACTCAGCTTGGACTTCCTGCCTCCCCTGTGGGGACTTGGAGCTTCTAGAAGATTGTCCAGAGCCTTCCTCTCTGGGCTGACTTGACACTGAATTAAGTACCCTCAACTGCTGCCACTTCATTCTGACATTTTTATCCCATGAGACTTTTCTGATCAGGAGGGGTGCTTATGACCAAAGAAAATAGCCATGGCTTATTTTTGTAAAGTGAAGTGAAATTCACAGAGCATGCAATTAACCATCTTGTGGTGAAGAGTTCCCTGAGATTAACGCATTCACAGTGTTATACGCCCACCACCTCTAATTCTGAGATGTCTTCATCTCTCTAGAGCGGTGTTTTTTAACCCTTTGTATCTCATGGCTCACTTGAACCTGTAATAAACTTCTGCAGCACACTTAAATTATGCTGATGTGAAAAAAATGTATTTACTATGCTTTGAGCTTCTTTTGAAAATAATTTAATGAATAATCTTTAAAAATATTCGCAGCATACTTAGGTTCCTCTCATGGCACGCCAGTGTGCCACAGCACAGCAATTGAAAATCTCTGCTGTAGAAAAACTGCCCTGAAGCAATCACTACCCGTTCCCTGTCCCTCAAGCAACCACTAATCTTCTTTCTGTTTCTCTGGATTTGCCTATCCTGGACATTTTATATACAAGCAATCATAAAATATGTGACATTTCGTATCCAACTTCTTTCACTTAGCACAGCGTTTTCTGATTGTGACACACGTCAGTACTTCATTCGTGTCTCTTGGCTGAATAATAGTCCTTTAGATGGAGGGACCACAGTCTGGCTGTCCATCGGTCCACTGGTAGACATTTGGGTTTTTTCACCTATTGGCTATTGTGAACAAGGCTGCTATGAGAATGCTGTGAATAAGTATCTGAAGATATTCTTTAAAAAAATAACATTTTTTTCCCCACATTTTTCAGTTCTTTTGGATATTCCAAGTGGAATTGCTAGACCACATGCAATTCTACGTTCAGCTTTTTGAGGCTCCCCCTTACTGTTTTCCATGGTGGCTAATGTTACATTACCACTTACAAAGGATGAGGTGTCCAGTTTCTTCACATCCTTACCAACACCTGTTATTTTTTTTTAACAGCCACCCTAGTGGGTGTGAAGTGGTTCTACTTTAGTAGAAATTCCATATTTCTTTAAAGCCAGTTTCTCTACTTGAGCACTAATGGTGATGGGGCTGGGTGGTGCTCAGTGGAGGGGCGTCCCATGTCCTTAAGGGTGTGCCACTGTGTACCCATCCTCTACCACCTGATGCTAGCAGCTCCCTTCATTTAGGACAACAAAATCTCCAGACGTGGCCCAGCGTGCCCTGGTGAGGACGCGCAAGGTGGAAGGTCCCCTAGTTGGGAATCTTTGCTTCCAAGGTATCCAAACACAAACCTCCCTGTCCTTTACCTTGCACTACCCTGGTGAGCAGCCACAGCTGGCTGGATCTGTCATTTGGAGGTAAGTCTACTCATTGGAAACTCATTTTGAGGTGTAGAGATTTGGCAAAATAATCTCAGCTGTTTCTCCTCCAGCAAACACATGGATAGCCATTTTGTCATTTTGTTAAACTCCAACAGAAAGTCCTGTATCTAAAACATGGAATGTGAAATTCCCAATGGCTTCCCTCTGAGACTTGCTAACTGGCTACTGTGTCTGTCAGTCTCTCTCGGCTGCTGCATTAAAGCATCACAATTTGGGGGCTTCAAACAATACACACTTGTTCTCCAAGTTCAGGAGCCTGGAAGTCTGAAATCAAGGCATCTGCAGGCCGAGCTCCTTCTGAGGGCTCCAGGGGAAAATGCTGCCTGTCTCTTCAGCTCCTGGTGGCCCCAGGAGTTTCTGGGTTTGTGGCCACAGCTCTTCACTCTCTGCCTCTGCCCTCACCCGGCCCTCTCTTCTGACTCTCACAGGACACTTGCCAGGCGATTCAGGGCCCCCTGGGTAATCCAGGGTGATCTCATCTCTATACCCTTAACTTCATTATATCTGCAAAGACCCTATTTCCAAATAAGGTCCTGTTCCCAGATCTCAGGGTTGGGAATATGACTTATATTTCCGGAGGGCCCAGTTTAACCCACAGCGACCCATAGTGGGTCCTTGGGCCTTTGGATGCATTTATTTGGGTTTTCATGTGATCATAATAGTCACCATTTGCTTTCTGTGGCTTTGCACAGATTCGGGACCCAAAGACACTTCTTCCCATGCCGGGGGTGATGGTCGGCGACATAGGGGAGAAACTGGGGCAGAATGGTCTGGATAACGGGTGAGTAACCAGCAGTGCTCAGTGCTGAGATTCCTGCGAGCGCCACCTGTTATCTCAGTGCTGTTACCTGGCCCCTTAGACTCAAGTCCAGTGGGACCCATAACTCACCTCTGAGCTCCACCTCATCAGCTTGCTTCGCCCCAGCAGGGGCAGCTCCTATTCTCACTTCAGGCCCAGGCCCCGCCTGCAGCTGGTGGAGTCTCTCCCTTATCCCCTGTGTAAGGACCATGTCAGTGTCCCAAAACAGGACTCTGCCTCACCACACATCCACACTGAGCTCAAGGGACCGGTGTCTGCAGTGGTTGCCTCTGCTTGCCCCTTTGCGGGTGACCTCCGGGGTGTAGCCTTGGGGGAGAGAGTTCTGTGGCTTCACTTGTTTCATCGGACCTCAGGACCCCCCGCCCCTTCAGCTTGGAAGTAAAAGGACCTTGTTAAAAAGGAAAGCCAGACACATGTGCACAAAACCCTCCTAACCAACTTCTGTCTTTCAGAATCCTGAGCTTCTCTCTCTCTGGCTTATACACGGAAGCTGTTGATTAATATTAGAGCTGTTAGGAAGGAGGAAGCCCAGCCAGGCTAGGGCTGGAAACTCCTTTAAGTCATTACTTTGTGGGGGCACGTGGGAGGCCTTCGGCAGGTATGGTGCCCTGTGGCATGTTCAGAGATTCACTCTTCTGGCCCTCTCTCCTTAATACTAGGGGAAGTCCCCTAACACCCAGTACGGGGAGTGACACAGTTTGGTCTGTTTGAGAAAGATGGCTCTGGCCTCAGGGTGAAAGGCATGGAGCTTGTGCAGGAACAGGAGGTGGAAGGGACTGTCTTGCTGTACGTGCACGTAAGGCCCAGCAGGTGTATTCTCCTCGGGCGTGTGGTGATGGTAAATTGTCACGTGCCATGGGTCACTTTAGTTTTGATTAAGGTTCTTTGCTCTCTATTCATTCCATTTAACAAATTTGAATTTAAGATTATTTTGAAATGTCACAAAAACAGCAAAACTCTGCCTTTGGTTCCCCTTAAAGAAACTCAGATTTCTCTGGGCGGCTCCTGTGGCTCAAAGGAGTAGGGCGCCAGCCCCATATGCCGGAGGTGGCGGGTTCAAACTGCAAAAAACTGCAAAAAAAGAAACTCAGATTTCTCGAGATATGTGGATATCCTCCTCTCTTATTGGGATTCTTGTTGGGAAGATCTTCCAAGGAGCATTCAATCAAAACACTCACAAAACATTGATGCAGTAAAGCTCTTCTAAGACCCAGGAATGCCGGTCACCCTGGGGCACGTTGGCGGCAGCCTAAAGCAGCAGTCTTTACTGCACCACACCGAGTTCCTGTGCTCCTAGAGCAGGCGTCCTCAAACTTTTTAAACAGGGGACCAATTCGCTGTCCCTCAGACCGTTGGATGGTCGGACTATAGTTTTTAAAAGAATTATGAACAAATTCCTATGCACACTGCACATATTTTGAAGTAAACAAACAAAGCGGGAACAAATACAATCACACCGCCTCATGTGGCCCGCGGGACCCCTGCCCTAGAGCTTTTCCACTGCTCCTTTTGCAAACTCAGTGGCAGGAGACAACCAGTGTTGAAAGCAACCTCTCTCAACTCCTGAGCCTCATAGGCCTAGTGACTTGCCAGAGCAGGGGCCAGGCAGGGTGTGCTCTCTGCCCTCCTCCGCAGAAACGGCTCTTCCCACAAGGGCAGGCTGGGTGTGCGCGCCGGCAGGGGGTGCTGCGGTGCTGGAACGCGGCAGTGGTTTGAGAGCTCTGCTCAATGCTGCCTGCACACTCTAGCTTAAAGATCATTGTCATAATATAGTGATTTTCGTTTTTTGTCATCAATGTCAAGATATCTATCTTGAGAAAAGTGGCAACAATTTGTAGTTTAGATTTTGTCACTTTACAAGAACTCCCTAGTTTGTCCGATGACTGCCTAGAAATCAGAAGCAAACATAAATTGTATAGATTAATTTTAGCAAAATAGCTCCAAATGCAGAAAAACCAAGATCTTTTCAAGTGATGTTTTCAGCCAGACCCTTACACTGGGCCACAGGTACTTTTCTCTGCAATTGCTCTGAGGTGTGGGAGGGCCCATGAGCCTGGAGACCCATTCTGAAGTGGCTGGAAGTCTGCTCAGCTCTATAGCCTGCCCAGTGGAGCTGGGCTGGGGGCCTTGGGAGGCCTTAGGGTGGAAGGGAACTGCTGGAACCTGGAGTGGGAGGTCCAGCAAGGAAGGTGCATTCAGGGCCCACAAGCAGGGCTGCAGTCCTTGAGCTCAAGGCATTGGGTCTTGGGTACCACACTCAGTCCTTCTGTGCTACATTTATGCCCCCTGGTGTGCACACACACACACACACACACACACACACACCCCTGCCCAGTGCCGCAACATACCAGTGTTCTATGACACACATGTGCCTGGTGCCACATACCACATACGCACCCCATGGCACACACATACCAGGTTGCCCAACCCCCCGCATGTATAAGAAGTCGATGTGTAAAATAAAGAGGTTTATTTTGAGCCAAATTTGAGGACCCTGGCCCAGAGCTGGGGTGGGGTTACTGCTTAGTTTTATGCATTTCAGGGAGAAAGGAGGTAAAGTCATCAATCAACACATGAAAGCCGTGCATTGGTTTGGCCCGAAAAGGTGGGATGTTTCAAAGTCAGGGATTACGGTTTATAAGTGGGTTTAAAGATTCTTTAGTTGACAATTGGCAAAAAGAGTTAGGCTTTGTCTAATAGAGCAAGAGTTGGTGAAAAGGATTGCGGAGTTAAGAGTCTGTTAATTGGAGACCAATTACCAGACATATGTGCAGACACCGGTGGTTTGTTGTGTATATTGAGGACCAGCAGCTATGTCTTACATAGCCTTAGGCCTGGTAATGAGTCACAGAGGACGTCTCTAAGAAGGGGAGGGGGCATGAGGAGGCACGTCTGATTACCTTTCTCGTGGCTAGCAACTTAGTTTAGGGGATCCCCTTGGCGAAGAGGGGGTCTAGTCAGCCCCTCTGCTGGGGCAGAGCATTTAGATTTTATTTTCATTTACAACCATCTCACACAACACACACACACACAGTGACACACACGTGCCTCCCCCCCAGCTGCTCCATCTCACAGGCCCCATGACACATACATGCCCTGTGACAGACACACCTGATGCCCCGCACACGTCTCCGCTGCCTGCTGGGGACACTGAATTCTGACGTGCAGGTTGGCCCACCCGTTGGCTACATCTGACTGTTTCTAAAGCTGCTTTTGTGATCAAAGTGATCAAAGGAGGGTATGTGGAATTTTGCTCTCAGTTAAACTCAAGGGAATACTTGTGCAAGTATAAATATATTCAGATTTGTTTCATTTCTGTGTGGCAAGAATGGTGAAGAGTTTCCACTCCTTAAAAAGGGCACTTTCTGTTACAGAATCACACTTGAAAAAGCATTCCTCAGTTTCCACGTAACAGGCTGGCTTTTTAAGAAAGCCTTGGCACTGAGGCCAGGCTTTCTTAAAAAGTGGGTATGCAGAGTCCACAGTCTGTCACTGTGGCATTTCCAAGGCTGCCACCTGCTCAGATACCCGAGGCAGCAGCACATCCCAGCAGGGTGGCTTGGGCACCAGAGCTGGGGGGCCTGTGAGGAGCAAGGCTCCCCTGGCCTTTGCTTTGTGCAGGGGCAGCCGCAGAGGCCTGCTGGCCTGGCCTGGAACACCCCTTTGCCCGATGTCCTCAGTGTTCTCTAAGGAATGTGGGAGAGGACTCCCCAG
This sequence comes from Loris lydekkerianus, assembly GCA_963574355.1. Classification (NCBI taxonomy): domain Eukaryota; kingdom Metazoa; phylum Chordata; class Mammalia; order Primates; family Lorisidae; genus Loris; species Loris lydekkerianus. Next base: position 6,584 of record CAUYPK010103718.1, read on the forward strand.
CCCCAGGTCCCTGCTCTTCCCTAGATGTGCTGGCAGGTTCTGTCCCCAGGGTCATGGGATGGCTTCCATATGATGTTGTGAGAAGGTTAATAAGCCCAGGAAACTGCTAACAAGGCCCATTGAGGACAATGGCAGTCAAAGGCTACTACAGAACGAGGCTACCCCTGGGGTCCACCATGTACCGGTCACAGGGTGGGGTGGAGAAGCATGACAGCTCCTGAGGAGGCAGCAAACTGTGCTCCAAGGCTGCCTGGGGATTGGCAGTGATGTGCCTGGGTCAGGAGAAAGCCCTGCTGGGTTGAGGCATCACAGTCAGAGGGGACCAAACTATGGCTGCAGGAGGTGGTGCCATGGGAAGAGCAGCCAAGCTCAGGTTGGGAGTTTCACTCATTGTTCTATGGGTTTAGAAGGTGGGCGATCAGTCTCAACGCAGAGGGAAGCCTTCCATTGGTGGCTTGGGATGGTCTCTGCTCCCAGTGGAGGGCAGGCTGATGGGGTGGTGTCTGGAAGGAGCCCGTGAGGAGGTTGTTGCCATGAAGCAGACAGGAGGGGAAAGGGACTGATCCTGGATGTGGCTGGAGGTGACCCCAGTGGAGACCCAGGAGCTGGAGTTAGGGAGAGGCAGCTGGGGAAGACTCACTCTCCTCTCCTGCAGCAGTTTCCCCGCACCCACACCCCGTGTGTACTGTGGTTCTTTGCATATAGTGTTGTCTATGGTTTAGTAAAAGAATATTCCTGGAGACATGGCAGGTGATCTTAGTAATTGGTGAGTTGCTATAGGAACTGTTGATGTTTTCACATTTGTTTGGGGGTTCTTTTATGCACAGTTTATGTAATATCCATATGTTTGCATAGATTGTTCCCTAGAGTATTATGAAATAGATTTTCTTTAACCGACAACCATAAAAAAAATCTTAGATTATTAATACGTCATGATCCGTAATGATGTGTATATGATCCTGTCCTTGGCTGTACAAAAGAAATGAATTTGCTTGCCTTCTGAGTGCTAATGCCAGGACACAGTCTTTTAGTTTGACTTGAGAGTGTTAGACCTCAGTTGGCTGGGGTTGCCACATGGTGCTGCAGGTCCTGGTTTAAGAATCAGAGATTCCAGTCTTTAAAATTGTAATTCCCTCTTTTCTGGTGCAAATCCACACTCAGCCTGCCCAGGCCTTCCCTCCTGCACACCCTCAGGGCAGCCTTCCAGACCATGGGAATGAGGACGTGGCTTCGATGCTTGTCAGTGTACGGCCAACCTTGTGTTGCATGGAAGCCCCTGCACCACACTCTATTTTGTAGCCTGCCTTTAGCATAGAAAGTCTGTTGGACTTCCCTGTTCCCTGCAGCTCTCTGGTTTTCGTTGTCTTTGGGGATTATGTTGCCTTTGAAGCTGCCCTCGGGGGAGAAAAGAACAGCCTAGGTTGGACCCCACATCACAGAAACCTGCCCTTCTCCCCACAGATTTGCCATGTTCCATCAGGTGCGAATTCCTCGCCAGAACCTCCTGAACCGCACCGGGGACGTCACCCCTGATGGTACCTACCTCAGCCCCTTCAAGGTACGGGTGCTTTGCTTCCAAGCACCTCCCTCACCCGGAGGATACCCTTCCATGGCTGGCTTGGCAGGGGACCCTGTCTTGGTTTGGGTCCTGGGCCCCAGCTAGGAAGGGGACCTTTGAGTTGGCACAGCACCTTTGCTGGTGTCGGGGAGAGTCAGGGCCTGACAGTGATGTTGGCTGACCTGCTGCCCAGGGGCATCCCTTCCCTTCCTCCAGGTCCTCTTCCAGTGCTGCCTCTCAGGGCTCAAAGGGGAAGGATCTCCTGGCAAACTGTCCTCAAGGGGGTGATAAGCAGAGCTCTCTAGTGTCCAGAACTCACACCTTAAATGCATTGAGCTCAGAAGAGAGATCATTCCATGGTTCTGGGCAGAGGTGGCCCAAGTCCCAGCTGACTACCCTAGCTGACCACGCACGAACCCTGCAGAAAGGCACCTGTGACCAACCACATACACCCCAACTGGAGCAGAGAGCAAGGATTTAAAACGAGAGTGATGTAGGTGTGGGAGGGATGAGGCAAGGTTAGCAACAGGAAACAAGTCATTTAAAACATGGAAGTGCTAGTAAACAGTTAAAATGAACGTAGAAATAAAGTCCTAGATGGGATGCACTGTAGGAGAGCAAATTAGACATTGGAAAATTACCCTTTGGAACGCAGCAAGGAAGGGTTAAAGAAAATGAAGAGACAACGTTTCAATAACGAGGGCGAGAAATGTCTTAAGGGAAGATCTCTGATAGGAGGGAGCCAAGGGATTCCAAAGAGCGGAAGTACGGAAAAGCCCGTACACCCAGGTAAATAGTAGAGAATTGAAGCATTTTAGGAGAAAGTTCTGAACTCTTCTAAATCTGACTCTAATGGAATAAAAATCAGCATAACTTCAGATTTCTCAAACACAGCACTGGATGAGAGAAGACAGTGAAATCAGATTTGACACCATTAAAGGAAAATAACTTCAAACGTTTTAAAACAAAATTGTCATTCTTATGTGAGAATGTGAGAAATGTTCTCAGGCACACAAAGTTTTCGAAGATTGCCATACAAATACTGCAGTGATTTGGAAGAAAGGTGCAAATTATTAAAAAAAATAAAAGATGAGGAAGGCTACGTTAACCAGTGTGATGAAAATGCGTAAAATGGTCTATAAAACCAGTGTATGGTGCCCCATGATCGCATTAATGTACACAGCTATGATTTAATAAAAAAGTAAAATAAAAAATGAACTTGGGTGAGGCAGCAAGAGAGAGGGGTGTGGAGATGGTGAGAGGCCGGGGTGCGCCGTGAGTGAGGCGTTCCCACTGCATCACCACCAGACCGTGGTTGGACAGGGGTTCCGACTAGCTGTGTGCGGAGGGACTGCCCGCTTTATAGGAGCACAGACAGTGAAGACACCCTCTCAACCCCTTAGGATGGCTGCCTTGGATGGAGACAAAGGAACTCAAGGAGCATTGGAGTGAAAGGAATGCATTTTATTTATTTTCTTTTGTTTTTGAGATACGGTCTTCTCCTATTACCTAGTCTGGAGTGCAGTGGCATCATCGTAGCTCACTGCAGTCCTGTACTTCAGAGCTCAAGCGAGCTTCCTGCCTCAGCCTCCTGAGTAACTGAGACCACAGGCACACACCACCACACCTCATTCATTTTTTCATTCTATATAGAGGTAAGGTTTTTGCTGGGTTGCCCAGACTGGTCTCAAATTCCTGTCTTTACGGGATCCTCCCACCTTGGCTTCTCAAAGTGCTGGAATTATAGGCATGAGCCACTGCACCTGGCCAGGAAACGCACTTTATTGACAAAAATCTTGGAGCTGAACATGGAGTCACAATCCAGGGACATTCCCCCTGCCCTCTGGCAGTGTATGCCAAGTCTCCTCACCAGGGTTAAAGGCAGGGTCTTTAAAATAGGAAGTACTAGGAAACAGTTAAAAATTAACATAGAAATAAAGTCCTTGAAGGGAAGAATATATGTTTCCCCACGGGGGAACACATGGCAGGGTGCTGTGCTCTCTTCTTAGGGTGACCCTTCTCCAGGTGGTAGCATGTCCCTTCCTCGGGGTGTCCCCATGCCATCCCCAGCGCACTGGTCACCTGCTCCTGCCCCTTACAGGTCCTCCTGCTGTCAGTCCTGTGTGGGGGTGCCCTGGGGGCAGGGCCTGGACTGGTAGGCCCACGGCATCATGAAACGAGCAAGAGCGTGAACCTTCACTGCGCCGGCCACGCGTCCAGCTCCGGCTCCAGCTCATCATCTGCTTTCCCTCACAGGACGTCAGACAGCGCCTCAGAGCGTCGCTGGGAGGCTTGTCTTTCGGCCGAGTCTGCATCACGGGCATGTCCGTCGTTAACTTGCAGTTGGCCGTGTCCATAGCTCTTCGTTTCTCAGCCACTCGCCGTCAGTTCGGCCCGACAGAGGGGGAGGAAGTGCCGGTACTTGAATATCAGTTGCAGGTACAGCTTTTCCAAGTATTTCGTTTTTTTTTTCTACTATGTGTACAGATAATCTTCTCTGTAGATAGTTGCACTTTGGTTACTGACAGTCAAAGCTCTTAAGGGAGTTAGCAGGATATCCGCATATCTCAGGCAGCAAGGGTCTAGGAAATGGCTTTTGGTTTACAAGGAGGCAGCCGAAGTGAGGAAAATGGAAAGAAATGAGGCTGGGAGGTGGTGTGTTCCCCAGCTGCATGAGGGAGAAATTATTCCAAGGAGATAACTTTTAAGCAGCAGCAACCAAGTACGCAGCCCTGTTCGTGTATTAGGACAGCAGGCGCGATACGCGTCTGCTAATCCTCAGACGGGCTAGCTGTGGCTGCGTACAGTCAGCAACACAGACATCCTCGCGTGAAATAAACGGTCATGGCAAACGTCCCTACAGTGCTTGTGGGGCACCAGCCCTTCCACAGTGCTCCGTGGAGCTCTGCACAAACAAGGGTATATTAGGATGAAAGTCTGAGGACGTTGTCACAGCATGGCAGTTGATTCTTGGAGCATTCCTTTTACTGCAGCCGTGAATCTGCTTTAGTAAGTGTCCTGGTTCACATCTGTGCAGAGCACACCCACTGTCTGTGCCAATCTCGTGGCCCGTGTGTTCACAGTGTGCTGGCCACTCTCAGCACTAAGGGTCCTCGGTGCTCAGGAGAGCTCCCCAGGACCCCCAGTGCCTGGGCTCAGGACACATGTCCCCCTCGCCTGGCTGTGTGTCCTCAGGCAAGGTCCCCACCCTCTCTGTTTTGGGGTCTCATTAGTAAATTGGAACTGATGCTAACACCTTTCCCTCAGGCAGGTGTAAGGATTAAAGACGTTCATACACAGAGCCGGCTGACACAGGGCCTGGTCAGTACGCAGGGTGTGTTAGACCATGGTGCTGATGGTTCCCCCAGACTCCTTCCTGGCTTATCCCCTGGATGCAAAAGTGAAAAGGACGAAGCCTGCCCCCCGAGGAATTGCCGGCCCTCAGTTTTCCCACCTGTCCAGGAGTGATTGCTTCACCCTGCACAGCCTGTCAGCCCGTGTGCATGGTCGACCCCCAGCAGGGTGGCCCTCTCAGTTCATAGGTAGACTGACATTTTGTTCCATCGTGACTTTGACAGGACAGCTGTGAGAGGTGGGGTTTCAGGGAGTTGCATTTGAGGTTGGACATCCAGGGCAGTGGGTGGCCTTCAGGGCTCACAAACCCCAGCCCTGACAACCTCCCCCTTCCTCTGACTTCATAGTCCCCTAGGGTGATCAGCCCTGGTGGGAACCTATGACGTGTTCATCCTGGCACCTTGTTGTTCTAGCAATGGCGGTTACTTCCGTACCTGGCTGCTGCCTTTGCCTTAGATCACTTCTCCAAGTCGCTCTTCCTGGACCTTGTACAGCTTCAGCAAGGCCTTGTGGGGGGAGACCGCAGTGCCAGGCAGGTGAGTGGCGTGCCCTTCCTCAGCAGCATCATCGTCCCCATTTCTCAGAGGTTGCACAGCGTAGATCCAGCCTTTACTTCAAAACAAAACCAGTCTGTGTGGTTGTGGGGCCAGGGTCTGTGACATCTTCCTGCAGTGGCTCTCTTCACTTGGAACTCTGGGCGTCTGCTGCGATTTGGACACTTTAGGCATGCGTCCACACCCTGCTTCTCAGGACGTGCTGACACGACTCTGGATTCAGTCTGTGAGTTCAGCTGTTGTGCTCCTTTTGAGAACATGATGGTTTTGCAAAATCCGTATTACCAGCCCCTCAATAAGTTTCATGGTTCTGAGCCTTTCATAAACAACAGAACAAAGGTCAGAGCCCAGTTGACTGGATCCAAGTTGACAGTGAAGGATTTGTGCCAGAGCAAGCGTGCAGACCCACTGAGATCAGCCACCGCATAAGGAGAAGTCCGCTGCTGATTTCTTGGTGGATGGTTTGCAGGCAGGTCTGCCATATTCTCTCCTGCTGCCTCCTGAGCAAGAGTGAGATGTGAGAAATGCACTTGAAAGCAGGTTAGAAATGCTACAGATTGGGGTTACGTTCCACGTCAGCAGGAGTCTGTATCCAATTAGTGTATTGTAGAACATTCAGCATAAACATTCAGCATGAACAAAGATGGCAGGCAGACAGCCACTAGGATTCCTTGCACAGCAAACCAGGAGCCCAGCAGGGCCTGGGGTAGGAGCATTTCGTGAGAGATGAAGGGGCAGACTGTTTTCCCCCCGCATGAGTCACTGTAACTTTTGCCAGCTGACATTGCACTGTTCTCTCATTAATAATGTTGTAAAGCATGGTCACACTTTATTCTTCATGTAACTCCGTACTTAACCCAGGCGCAGTAGGGCCTAAGAGTAGCCCCTTATTTGAAGTCGAAACTAGGGAAATCGATCATTTTGTGTAGCAGGTGTGTGCTTCTCTTTCTCCTAATCGTTTTAATTGTTTATGAGGTATCAAGTAGAAGCAAGAGAATCTTTATAAAGATCTGTAAGTCACAGGGAGGATGACGCAGCACCCACACAGAGTGGACTGTCAGTCACGGTTACCGCTGGCAGCCTTCTGGGAACGGCAGATCCCAGCCCTTCCCTCTTCTCAGAGAGAGCTGCCGTCTCTAGCATCAGGCCTGATTCCCTGGCCTTTCTTCATAGTTTTGCCACACATGATTGCAACTGTCATCTGCGTATTATTCTCTCTTACAATTGTGAACGTTATATAAACTGGGTCCTGACGTTTGTTCTCTGTTTACCTCTGGGACCCACCTTAGGTGCCTGAGGTTTAGTGCTGGCCAAAGCTGTGGCCTGTTTTCATTGCATATGTGTGAGTGTACCCTGATGTTCTTAGATGAAGAATTTTTGTTTTCAGTTAAAATTGGGTTTCCTTTTCTGAAATTGTGGGGTTATCTCAGATGGGAAGAGACAGCCCTTTGACACTAGTGCTGAAATTGACCCCTTACTTTTGATATCAGAAGTCTGTTTTCACCTGTTCTTGTTGGATTTTCTTACCCAAAGGCAGAGCTCGCACAAGAGATCCATGCGTTGGCATCAGCTAGCAAGCCTTTGGCCTCGTGGACAGCCCAGCAAGGAATTCAGGAATGCCGGGAGGCATGTGGAGGACACGGCTATCTGGCCAGTAGGTGTTGGAGATGCATGTGGTGGTTACTTAGTTCTGCCATTCGGCTCTAGCCCAGGGGTTGGCAAACTACATCCAGCCTGAGGACCAAATTCAGCTTGCTGCCTGTTTTTGTAAATAAAGCTTTATTGGAACACAGCCATGCCCAATCATGGCTGTGTTTTTGCACTGCAACCGTGGAGTTGAATTGTCAACAGAGACTATATGGCTTTCAACGCCTGAAATATTTACTACCTGGTCCACTACAGAAGAAGTTTGCCAACTTTTGCCCTAGACAGACCCTGCTGCTTTCTGATGCCCGATGTATCTTGGTCAAAATTCAGGGCTATTAATGAAATACCAAGAATTGTATGAATTAACCCACTAAAAACCAGAGCCGAGATTAGGTTATCTGTTTATTTGAATTATAACTTTTTGGTCCATGATTTGGTATAAACTAGCACCGAGTTATAGTCTAATATAAAATTCCTAAATTTAGGGGGGAAAGTTGACTTTTGCTTGGGCAGCTGGTATATGCAGGTTACCAGCCAGCCTGCACCAAGTCCTGTCCCTGCCTCACTCCCACTGTGACCTCCTGAGCAGTTTAACCTCACTGCGCCGCGTTTCCTTATACATAAAATGGGGATGATAATAGTATTATACCCATGACATAGGTGCTTGCCAGGACGAAGTGAATTAACACAGGTTAGCTGTTAGCCTGAATTAACACAGGTTAGCTGTTAGCACAGTATCTGCCATGTAGTACCTGCCCCGTAACTTTCATCTGCTAGTGTTATCATTACAATGCCTATCATTATTTGCAGCTCATCTTAAATAATTGATTGGTTACAGACTGGTTGCTCAAAGGTGCACACTGGCAACAATTTTCACCAAGATGGCAACAGAATTGGCCAAACCTCACTGACCTACAAGAGAGTATTAGGGTCTCGCCAAGTCTGAGTGGCTTGGGGATGATCTGTGGATAATTGCTCACGTGTTTTCAGTGGCCTGTTCCTGTCTGAGCACATGCCTGACCCAGCGTGGGGTGACCAGCAGAGTGTCCCCTACACTCCTTCCACACCCTGTCTTGTCACCTCCCATACATGGCTAGCCAAGGCTGTGTATGTGGGTTACTCATGTACAGATTTCATCCTCTGTGCAAAGCTCTGGGTAGTTTTTATTGTTGTAACTCATAGAGATGCTATAAATAGCTCAGCTTTGTTCTGGTTTTAAATAGAATAAGGAAATTAAATCTTGCAGTATACCACAGACAACAAAAACAACTGAATCAAGATTCATTACATGTACAAAAGCTGGGATGAGACCAGTAAGACTGCAGCCATCAGGGGTAAATAAATGAGAAGGCCTTTGTCCAGGTTCAGAATACCAATCGTGAATCTTTCCTCCGTCGTCTCTCCCTGCTCTTCACATTCAGTGGCTCAGCCATGGTGTGGGGAGGGAGATGCGATTTGATAGCACGTTGGCGGCTCGTTTCACACCCACCTGGCCTCAGAACCGTGGATATGAGCAGGAGAAGTGCGAGTCCCCTCCCGTCCCTCCTGTCCCAGCCTCACATTCAGAGAACAATTTCCATCAGAGGAGGGAGACCCTGATGCTTTAAAATATGTGAAGGAATCAGTCTATTTAAGTAGCAGGAGAAACAAAAGAAAAATGAGAGTTGTCTTCAAATACTTGAAATTTCTTATGTAAGAAGAAAGGTCCTATCAGTTGTAGAAGGAAGAAGGGCAGCCCGTCCAAGAATGTCCCCATCTGTCGGTGGCCCCCACGTGGTCCCAGGTGACCGTGCAGGGCTGGTGGTGCAGTGGGGGTATTTGGGCTGGTCTGTGAGGCGGGATCACCAGAGCTTCCTCTCTGTCACACCGGGTGTGCGCTGCTTCTCCGATGTGCATCTGCAGTGATGGTGATATCGTGGCCTCGTTGCAGGGAACCGGTTGGGGATCCTCAGAGATGATAACGATCCCAATTGTACATATGAGGGTGACAACAACGTCCTGCTGCAACAGACAAGCAACTACCTTCTGGGCTTCCTGGAGCGCCGGGTCAAAGGTGAGGCTCCACTGCACACTGGGGTGCCCAGAGCTCACTCGTGAGGAGGGTTCCTTTGGCCCCCACTGATGTAGCTTTCTGTCAAGATATCCCCTGGTTCTGCAGGAAGAAAAACAAGCTGTGCCTGCGTGACTTCCAGCGTGGTGGGCTAAGGCCCGGTGGGGGAGAGGCATTGAGCCACGGACCCTGGCTGCTGGGCTGGGCGTGTCCTCCAGATGTTATCCATGGTTTGGGGTCCCCTGTCTTTCACCAAGGTCACTAAAATGTGCATCCTAGATGGAGCTTGCCTCCAGAGCCCTCTGAAGACAGTGGACTTCTTGGAAGCCTATCCCAGCATCCTCAGCCAGAGGTTCACAGCCTCCAGCATTGCCGACTGCCTGGACTCTGCAGGTAAACATGTGCTGTCTTCAGTTGTCAGGCTGGGGGATTCCATGGCTTTCCATATCCCCCATCATTACCACCAGGAAATGTTCTGCACCCTGGGGAGGGACCTTGGTGATTACAGCTGGAAGCCAGGCTGCGGTGGCGTTGGGGGCCCCAGGTGCAGCTTGTCCTGGGTTCATTCCTTCCTTGGCTAACTCCTCATGTATCTGTGTGCCCCGTGCTAACTCCAAAGAGGAGATATAAGTGCCTATGCTGTGCCCTAGACCTCCCTCCCTTCTCTCACTGGTGACGAGGCTGAGTGCCTCTGGCCTTCCCGCCTGCCTCACCTGTCTCCACCCACCCCTGCCACCAACTTCAGGTGTCCCCTCCCACGTTTGGTGCACCCCTTCCTGGCCTTGGCATGCTCTGTGTGGGGCCCTGTGGCACAGGCGCAGGAGTGTTCACGCCCCTGTCCCTTGCTTGCCTCCCAGGGCCCAGCACAGAGCCAGCTCCACAGCACCCACTCAGGTTCTGTCCTGGGAGAGATGGGAATGAGGTCTGGGGGTGGTAGTGAGGAAGCAAAGTATGCTTCATTATAAACTGTGGAGTAGTTGTATTCATGCTGTTCACGCATTCATTGTACAGATGTTGGCTAATTGCTCACTCTGAAGTTCCAGGAGTGGGGTATAGAGGTGCCTAAGACCAGCCACCTGTTCTCATAAGGCTGTACAGTCAAGACAGGGGATAGGACACATGCCCAGGCCCCAGGTATGGTGGAGCAGGAGCCTGCAGAGAAGTGGCCTGGGCTGGTGGCTTCCCTCAGCCTTAGATGCCAGGGACAACCTCTCCAAGGACATGGCGTTGGAGCTGAGAGCTCAGCTGGGGGGAAGAGTGTCTGTGGGATGCCTCAGGCAGGACATTTTTGGAGAAGGCAGAAGTTGAGCCTCCTACCAGGGCCATGAGATCATGAGGTGACAACAGGCAGCAGAGCAGCTCAGGTGACTTGAGACTTTGTGTTTGTTTTGATGATTCATGTCTTTACAATGTTACTGTGGAGAAAAGGTTCCTCTGGCTGCTCTGTGGAAACTGACAGAGGTGAGTGAGGTGGAGAGAGGGCTGATTGGCAGATGGGCTCAAGGGGCTGCTGTGAGTCCTGCTCTCTCTGCGGCGGCACCCCTGGGGTGACCTCCCAGCTTTCTAAAGGACTAACTGGGGCTGTGCTTGGTGGCTCATACCTATAATCCCAGCACTTTGGGAGACTGAGGTGGGAGGATCGCTTGAGCCCAGAAGTTTGAGACCAGCCTGGGCAACACAGCAAAATCCCATCTCTGGGCGGTGCCTGTGGCTCAGTGGAGTAGGGTGCCGGCCCCATATGCTGGAGGTGGTGGGTTCAAACACAGCCCTGGCAAAAAACTGAAAAAAAAAAAAAAAAAAAAAAAAATCCCATCTCTACAAAAAAATTCAAAAACCAGCTGGGCATTGTGAGGGGCACCTGTAGTCCCAGCTACTTGGGAGGCTGAGGCAGGAGGATGGCTTGAGCCTAGGAGTTTGAGGCTACAGTGAGCTATGATGGCACCACTGCCCTCCAATCTGGGTGACAGAGCAAGATCTTGTCTCAAAAAAATAAATAAATAAAATAAGGGGCTAATTGGAAACAGGGACACACTTGAAGATCTATTTCTGATGTTTGCAAGTCACTTTCCGAGCTTCCCAAACATTGCCACAGAAAGAACTAGAAAATGACTTAATCATTACAATAACTTCAGCCCAACCAAAAGTTTTTTCCTAAAACCGTTACTCGATACAAACCCAGAACATAGACAAGGGGTCCACCAGTGTCTTCATCTGCCTTCGTACCTTGCCTTCCTTCCTTCCTGCTGAAACTGTGGAGGCAAGAACAATTTTTGTATACCAGCAGCAGGAGCATTGCCAAAGTGGCGTCATCTGTTTTTCCTCTGAGTGGCCTAATTTTTGCAAGGTCCAACAAAGTGAAAACATTTTCTGGAGGAAAAAAAATGCAAGTGGAATACACTGGGTGAAAGTGGTTTGGCAGCGACAGGAGTCTTCACACACTGAGAGGCGCTGGGAGCTTGGCCGACTCCTTCGTGTCCTGGGCGTCAGATTACCAAACCCCAGTCCCAGGCTGCCTGCACAGCCTGTGTCATCTGGATTTTGGGTAAACGTTTTGTGAGTGACTTGTGCACCTCAGGCTCTTGCAGGACTAGAGAGAGGCAGGCCTTTTCCAGGATTTCGACACCTGTTTGGGAGGTGGAAAGATTTAGCGAGCCGAGCTGTGGCCCTGACCCTTCAGGTGTCAGATTGTTATGCCGTGCAGGGAGGGGCAGGCGTTGCTTTCTGTCAAGTTCATCTCTTTGCTGCAGGCTGTTCTGAGCCCTTGGGCCCTGTGTGCCTGAGGCCTTGCAACATCAGCCTAATTTCGCTTTCTTTAGTTGGCTCACTTGTATTAATAGCAAATGACAATGTTTACCACTGACAGCCACGTATATAGGCAGTGAGATCCCGTGATGAGAGCATGAGGTCACGTGGGGCCATGTGGATTGGGTAGTGAGGTTACCTGACCCAGCAGTGGATCTCATGGGTTGAATATATTCCCAGAGGTTGGAGCTCAGGTGTTCAGGTCAGCACTGCCCCCAGCGGTGTGACTTTGAGCTGTACTTTGGTGTTTCCCTTCTGCCCTGACTGCCCAGTGCCCATAATGGGGGTCTCCATCCTGATACTCCCTTGAGCACAACAGACCAGGTGAGGTCTGCTTTAGAGGGACAAGGAATGTCTCCCAGGAAGCTAGCACGAGATGGGTCCTTGTGGGGCATCTAGGCAGCCACCCGCCATTCAGGAGCCCCAGGACCTGAGTCTCACTGTCTGGGCGAGATTCCAGGCATGTTCTAGGGTGACCCATAGGGACCTGGGTACAGGGTTATGGGCAAGGAACCAGAGCTCCAGCCAGAGGCACAGCCCTGGGGGGCAGCAGAGACTTTAAAGGACAGAGGATGGGTGATAGGGAAGCCCTGGCTGCCCCCAGGGTCAGGCTAGGACATGTGGAGCTGAGATGTCCAGAAGCCCCTGGCGTAAGAGGCAGGGGCAGGCTGGCAGCCCCAGGAATGGCGGGAGAGTACTGGGGTGGGAGGGGCGGGGGAGCAGCCAGAACGTGGCAAAGCACCAGCCATAGGCCAAGGACAGAGACCAGAGCCAAGGCAGGGGAGTCCAGGGTCGGGCAAGGGGTCCAGATGTGGTGGCACATGCAGAGGGGCAGTGAGGGAGCCTTGGAGTCCCTTTGGGGGGGTTCAGCAAAGACTTGTGACCCAGGACTCCAGGGAGGTCGAGCACAATGGTTGAAACTCTGTGGGGGTTGAGAATTTACTGCCAAATTGTTGCCGATTTTCCCACGCAGTTCATTTCCTTGGTAGTGTTTCACTTTGGAGTAAGCTCTGTGAGCTGGACACACATGCCCTTTCATTGTGACTCACATATGCGTCCACCCATCTGTTGGGGAATCTTCCCCCATCCCTGTGAACACATCAAAATGTGCGATATATTGGCTTCCTGCCTGTAGCTCAGCGGCTAGGGCACCAGCCACATACACCGGAGCTGGCAGGTTTGAATCCAGCCTGGGTCTGCCAAACAATGACAACTACAACCAAAAAATAGCCAGGCATTGTGGTGGGCGCCTGTAGTCCCAGCTACTTGGGAGGCTGAGGCAAGAGACTCCCTTCAGCCCAAGAGTCTGAGGTTGCTATGAGCTGTGACGCCACAACACTCTACCCAGGGCGACAGCTTGAGACTCTGTCTCAAAAAAAAAAAAAGAAAAAAAGAAAAAAAATGCAATATATTTTTTCATGAGATCCTTAAAAACTAAAAACAGAGTTTCTGAAGAAAAATGCTGGGTAAACCTAACTCATTTATCAAGCTTGTTTCCGTTCAAAGCAGAAACAAAAATCTAAACTGGTCATTGACATTTAAGCATTGTGGGTTAATCTGGTTGTGGAAAAAGCTTGGGAAATTTGGGTAATAGCAGGGAAGTGTCCACGGCAGAGGGACCCCCGGGGCAGTGTTTGGGAGGGACTCTGAGCCGTGGCTGATGTGTTGTGGGACACAGGGACCTCTGGTGTGGTTAGGAGGAATCCACACGAGCTGTTTCTGACCCAGGCCATTCCTCGGGTCCTGTTGCTGTCTAAACAGACCATGGAAAACATGACTGCAGTGTCCACCACTCCCTGCCGTCCCATCCGTCCTGCTGGGAAGAGCTTGGGAGGCAGCAGAGTCTCAGATTCCAAGGACAGGGCGTCAGGAGGGCCTGTACCATCAGCGTGGGTTCGGAACCCATGCGGGCTTTCAGGGCTTTCAGATAACGGCCTGAGGGCTGCATTTAAGACTCAGAATGGCCACTGAGCAGCCTGTGTGTTCATTCTGGGGCTGCTGATAACAAAGTGCCCCAAAGAGGGGGCTAAAAACAGCTAGTTTCGAGGACAGAAATCTAAAACCTAGATGCTGGCAGGGCCCCCCCCCCCCCCGACCTCTAGGGAGGGGCCTCCCTGCCTGCCGGCTCCTGCCGGCTCCTGGCAGCTCCAGGCATTTCTTTGGCTGTGACTGAGTCTCTCCAGCTCTGCCTGTGTTCACATGGCAGCTGCCTGTGACATCTCCTTTTCTATCTCTTATGAAGACACTTGGCGTTGGATTTAGGGCCCACCCTGGTCCAGGATGACTTCACCTTGATACTCTGACCTCAGCCACATCAGCCACCTTTCTCCCAATAAGGTCCCACTCACAGGATCTGGGGGTCTGAACGTGGACAGCTCTCTGGGGCCACCATTCAAGGCTCGGCACCTACCAGGCTTGTGGGTGGGGGGCCTCACCTGGGCACCTGTGTGGAGGATGCCTTTGGCTGTCCCCTGCCTGGGGAGTCAGAGAAGCCTGTTTCCATCCCAGCCGTCCCCACTGAGAGCTGCTTGGCCCTCTGGGACTGTGGGTGGTCTGATTTGATTATTGGTGGGCTTCTCGGTTGTGCTGGGAGGACCCACTAATGCTGTTGAGGAAGAAATAGTGTGATGTAGGAGGAACTGCAAATGATGGGTATCTCCTTCCCGGGGAGTTGGGCTGCGTGGTACAGGAGGATCCTCTTAGCTCCACCCACAGGCCCAGACCCAGTGTGACCAGATCCCCAATTCCTCCCTGGGGGTCTGAGCTGAGAGCAGCCACCAAGCAGAAAGCTCAGTGTTTCTGCAGCCCAGAGTCCGTCAGGTTTGGGTGCTGGACTCTCAGTGCACAGGGAGAAGGTGGTGAGAATGTGGACTTGGCTGCTGCCTCCCCAGCGCGGTGACAGCACTGCCTGGCAGGGTCTCCTGAGGCTGTACCTGGTCTCTGGTAAGTGCTATGGGAGGTCAACATGAGCTGTGACCAGGATAGCCCACAGATGTGAGTACCACCACATAGGAGGAGGCGGCAGTGGGGGAAGCTCCACTGTCCCGTCCGTCTAACACCCTACTGGGGCCCCTCCACTGTCAGCGGCCTCTCCTTCTTGCCTTATACAGCCTTGCTGGGGGGGCTGTGCATGAGGTGAGGTCTCAAGGGACATGGTATCAGTGTCCAGCAGGCCAGTGAGGTCCAAGGGCGAGGCCTGGTGAGTGGACAGAGGTACCCCCTCCTCTTGTCCCCCAGCTGCTACCTGCCTGGCAGTTGTTCTGAAGCCCATGCAAATCCTTGGTGATGCCAAGGGAACAGACTAGACAGGGTGCACAGGCCAGGGTGTGTAGCTCTTAGGCTGGCTCTGCGTCCTCACAGCTTCCATGGCCGGTAGGACAGGAAAGCCTCAGGACTGAGCCAGAAAATACCCGCAGCCCTATCTACTGTCAGTCTTTGACTGACACCTAACCTAAGTTTATCTGCCTGTAAAATTGGACCCTCCTCGTGCGCTCACCCATCATGAAGATGGGCAGGTCCCACTTATTGCTCACAGTGCCATATTTCTCAGGGTAAATGCATGACCAATGTGAGATGCTCAGCTGTTACTTTTTTTCCTTTCTGTTGCTTGTTTTTGAAGTCCCCCTGGAAGCATACAAGTGGTTGGTTTGTTACCTGCTCCGAGAGAGTTACCAGAAGTTAAATCAAGAGAAAAGATCAGGAAGCAATGACTTTGAAGCAAGGAACAACTGCCAGGTATGTGCTTTAAAAATTGCTTTTTGTATTCTTTGCTCTTAATTCCTCTGCTGTTGCATCCCCAGGAAGTTGAACATCCTGGGGGTTGCTGCCCTGCCCTGCGGCTCCCATGACCCAGTGCAGGGGACCGGTGCTTTGCACCTTTCTTTGGTCTGTTATAAAATGGGAATGGCAGCACCTGCCTCGCTGAGTTGCAGAAGAAGTTGTGGATTTTATATTTACAGTGTCTAATAACATCTTGGGCCCCAAGTCAAAGCTGTGATTGTTGGGGTTGGAACATTAGGTGGGGAGAGCCTTAGATGCAACGGGGCCGGGACACCGCCGTGGGGCTGCAGAAAGCCCTGCCGACTCACAGGGTCACATCTCGCTCTACCCGTGGTTGTTCTCAAGTCATTATCGCCTTTACTCATGGGCCAAGAGGTAAGGGTCCAAGGGTGGCTTTTAATGGGTGTTGGAAAGCGCTTGGGTTCTCACACATGGACACACAGTGCAAAGACACCCTGTTATAAAACAGCTCATTATGGCCAGAGCCTGGTGAGGCTGCGAATCCAGTTCTGTCTCACACTCTGCGGGAAGGCCGGCGTGCTGGAGGGCCGTGGGTGAGGAAGGTGCAGAGACTCCAGAGATGCTGCCATTCCCTCTCCCTGGCGCAGTCATTGAGCTCCGTGTCATGCTCCGTAATGAAGTCCTCCAGACCCCATACCCTGCTGCTTGAGGAACCCCACATTGACTTTGTGGCTTAAAAGAAGTAAGTTCAGCAGATGGCCATGGTCAACAGAACTTTTAGTTTAGGACCACAGTGACCAGAAATAGGAGGCTTGAAGTGACCCTTCCGGAACAGACACTTTCTGTACCCACCTCAGCCTGGGCCACGGTAGGTTTGATCACTGGAAAACTCGTAGCGCCCGTTCCTCCCCCTGTAGGTCAAATAGCCATTTGAGGGTGGAAACAGAGGCACTGTCCTGAGTTACAGGTCAAGATCCCTGAAGAGATAGCATGGAGGGGCCCATTCCTAACAACATCTAGATCTCCTGAGCTTCCTGGAAGGGCTCTGTAGGGCCTTAGCCCCCTTCCAGCCCCATCTGTTCTGGGCCCTGGCACATGTGACCTCACAATACCCTGAGTGCGGGTCTTGGTTGTTGAGCAACAATTCACCTTTAGGTCTTCACAAAGGAGCTCGGCAGCAGCATTTCAGTGAGTCCTGTAGCACAGCAGGGGCCAGCTGGAGACTGGCGTTCCTGGGGAGAGCTTCTGGGTGGACAGACACCCAGAGGCCCAAGCTGCGAGGCCCAGCCACCCGGAGCTGCAGGAGGCTGGGGCAGGAAGGCAGCCTTGAGGCCTAGAAGGGACAGTAGTGATCACGAGGGGCTTCATGTTCCAGGCGTGATGTAAGGATCAGGGACATTCCTGACAGCCGAGAGCTCTCCTGCCTGGGCTGGACGCCAGGGGGGCCGGAGGGGGACATAGTCTCTTTCCCTCAGTGTAGCAAGAGAAGAAAACTAGAGAGACTGTTTATATAACCTCCCCCTGGGACAGGCCTTCCTGAGGAAGACAGGAAGCCTCGAAGCTATAAAAGAAAAGAAAACTCAGATTTCAATGCATAAAGGTCTATCATTTCTGGATAGGAAAAGATACTCAAAACAAAATGGGAAGATGAACAACAGACCCGGAAGCACATGTGGCACGTGACCAACATAGAGCCCTGGGAAGGGGTCTGGTTAGGCCTCCTCACCAGAGGCAACCCCGGCAGCTGCTGACCCTGAACCAGGGGCCACACTCCCCAGGACACTGGGCTGAAGTCAGGGTGGGGGATGGTGAATGGCCGTCCTTTGGGAAAGTTCCTGGTCATTTTTGTTAGAAAGTGCGCTTACTTTGTGACCTGGGGAGAGGGAGCATATTTATTGACTTTTTTGGTCCACTTGTGCCTACCAATAATAACTGTCATTTATTGTCTACTAGACATGTACAGTAGGGTCTTAAAACACACGCATTTCTCTCACTTTTCAACTGGATGACACTTTTGTATACAAGTTCAGCATCTTCCCACCCCCATGACGAACCTGCTGCAGGTTCCTGGGGAGTCCCTCCAGAGATCTGCCCATCAGGAAGTGGACAGGGACGTCTTTTCTCCTCTAGTCACACACTGGACTCTACACGTGTCATTTTGTGTCACCGTCTTTGGGAGTTAAGGCTGCTGAGGTGAAGAGAGGTACCCAGGTCTGCTGCCTTGGGCCCAGGCCTCCTCCTGCACTACACGGCCAACATCTGGACCTGGACAGCCTAGGGCTCATTTTTGTCTAAAGTATCCATTACCTGTTAAAATGCAGGTACCCCAGGAAGTGCAGGTGTGCTAGGCAGTGGTGCCCCCCCTTCCTCTCCTGGGGTGGGGGACTGATGTGGAAAGGGGGAGGTCCCGAGTTAGGGGTCACCCACATGGCCAGGGGTGAGCCTTCATCCGTGGTGTGCCCACACTCACTGCTGCAAAGTAGTGCTGACCCTTAGCTCCACCAGGTCCAAGAAGTGCCTCTTCACGGTTCTAACTGGGGACAGTGAAACATCCTGGCTCCAGTGAGAGGGCTGAGACCATGCCAGAAGATTACCCTGGAGCAGATCCCCAGCACAGTGCCTAGTCTGTGACCCAGCTTTTGGGGGCAGTAGAGCTCCCACAATAGTCTGTGAGTGCTGTGAGCACACTCAGCCTGGAGTGCACCAGCCAGAACCAGGACTAGGGGATGCTTTAGCCATGGGGGACGGACTGTACCTGAGGCATTGCTGTTCCCCTGGCTCCTGGAGTCAGCACTGTGGGAACATTTCCTGGGCCCCAGCCCACCCAGAGGTGTTCAACCTTTTGGCTTCTCTGAGCAGCATTGGAAGAAGAGCTTTTCTGGGTCATATACTAAATACACAGAGACTAAGGAAAGCTGATGAGCAATAAAAAAGCTCTGTGCATAATTTCCATGATATCCAGTAGCACAGATAAGCAAAAATGTCCTCACATAATCTGCATGTGGCCCGTGGGCTGCAGGTTGAACACCCCTGCCTGAGTTGTAATGATGAATTCTGGTCAGAAAAGTTACGGACTTACCTGGACCTTTCTCAGACTCAAAGCAGCGCAGTGCGTGCCAAATCCCAGGGACTGAGCTCAAACAGTCTATGTGACAGAGCTGCCCGAGGGCTGTGCAGCCACTTCACACCATGCAGTTTAACATGATCCTCAGTGACACTGGGAGGTCCCCCCTCTGCCAGTGAAGACACTAAGACTGGGGACATGAAGCCATTTGCACACACACGCACAGCTACAGAGCCTGGAGGATCAGGATGGCCAGGCCGCTGGCTGCTGTATCCATGTTTCAGAACCCAGTGGGTCTCAGCATGGATATGTACACAGACTTTCTGGGCCTGCCTGTCCAACCCATGCCTCAGAGGAAATTGAAGAGTGTCACTTACATAGAAAATGCAATGAAACAGCCTCATGTTAAACATGGTTGAAAAGAGGGCAAGGTTAGGAGAGCATAGAGTTTGGGCTCAGTTCTGAGAGTGCTCTCTCTGCACTCTGTGGGGATCAGCCTCATCTCTGGGTTCAGAGGAGATACATGAGAAGAGGCAAGGCGTCACTGTTTCGGTTGGGGACAGTGGGGTAACCTGGGCAGCTGGCAGTGTAGAGCCTGGCCGGTGGCACTCCCCAATGACCTGCATTGTCAGCCTCCTGCCAGAGGCTTTTGGAGAGGCCTGAGGGGCTCATCTCCACCCAGCAGAGCTCTGGGAAACCTGGGTGCTGGTCCTAGCTGGGGTCTATCATGCAGTCTCCCTTCCCCTGCCCCAGCACAAGTCCAGATCCTTCCAAAATCAAGCGCACATGCATGCCATGCGTGTGTGGGGCAGGGAGCACCAAGCCGCACCTGAGGGCCCAAGCTAGCCCTCCTGCTTCTCGGACAGCAGGAAGCAGGATGAGAACCTTCTTCGCACCAGCCACAGCCTGGCCTGTAGTGTGCGTGGCCCAGCAGGGTCTCCGGCTGGCAGGAGTCAGAAGGCAGAAGTCAGAGCCTGGTCATCCGAGGCTCTCTGAGTCTCAGCGGGTCTTGCAGCTGGAGACCGTCTTGGCTCCTGCCATCCAGACCAGGCCTTGGAAATGAAGCTTCCTCCTGCTCACCTGCTGAGGTTTCAGTGCATCCTCCCTGTCTCCCCAGTGTGCTGCTGTGTACCCCACTTCATTGCAGAAAATTCGGGGGCAGCACCATGTGCCAGACACTCAGCCAGGGACTCTCACAGCAGTTTGTCCCCCATGCCCTGTTCTGTACTTAGGTGGATTCGTTTTTAAACTTCAAAAGTGGTACGCACTCATTCTAACAAGTCCAGCAATGCATGTATTACTTTTGTAATTTAAAAATACCTGGTAAGAGGTGGAAAGAAAGGTAATCAGGGAAGGTGATGATTGTCAGCAGTTGTTTGGGGTATTGGTCAAAAAATAAGTTGGAGTAGGCTTTCAGTGAAGGCCTGTTCTGCCTGCCTGGCAGCCGGTGACTCATGAGGGACATGGGTTTAGCTGGGCCCTGTCACACTGTTGCCCTTCTGTGGCTGTTCTTGTGTTTCTGGACATCACGTGTAAGTGGGAGAGACTGTGTTTTAGATGCTATGGCAGAGAGGGTGTGGCCACACCCTTGGAGAGCTGAAGTCACTGTCAGCGAGGTCCTGGAGGGGGCCCTCCCAGGTGAGCGAGCAGGGCTGGGCTCCCGGGGGACACTCACACTCCAGCAACAGCGGTGTCCCAGCCTGCCTGAGGCCCCTGTGTGCTCTTTGCTGGCACCACCCACATTCCAGGCTGAACCAAGCTGAGCACGCCACGAAGCCACCTGAGGCCTCAGCACATTAGGCCAGAGCCTGCTGCGACTCTGGGTGTTCCCTGCACCGCCTTTTCCTTTGTGTCTTGGACGTTTCTCCTGTGACTCTGTCCAGACGCTGCTTCACTTCACGTTACCATCCTCAGACTCGCACCAGAGCGCAGACCTGGGCCTGTGTTTCCTGGTATTTCTTCTACCGTAAGATCTGAACTGCGGCTGAGACTGGGCTGCCTTCCTGTGGCCATTGGTTGCTCTGTGTCTCGTTCCCAGGTGTACTACTGCTGCCCCCTGGCCCTGGCTTTCCTGGAGTTCATGGTGGTTCGGAGGTTCCACGAGTACACGCACCGGCCGGGTGTGCCGCCCCCCCTGCGGGCCGTGCTGGGCCGGCTCAGCGCTCTATATGCCCTGTGGGCCCTGAGCCGACATGCAGCTGTGCTCTACCAAGGTGAGGCACCTGCTATGGGCTTGCAGCCCCCTCTGCTTTCCCAGCATTACTGCCAATCAGACTTACTGAGCCTTTGTCACAGCCCAGGGAGACTGGGAACAGAACAGTCTCAATTCCCATAATAAGTCAAGTAGAAGGGGCAAAGACGTGCAAGGTGGCTGGTCCCGGT
This sequence comes from Loris lydekkerianus, assembly GCA_963574355.1. NCBI lineage: Eukaryota > Metazoa > Chordata > Mammalia > Primates > Lorisidae > Loris > Loris lydekkerianus. Next base: position 27,736 of record CAUYPK010103718.1, read on the forward strand.
GAAGTCAGTTTCCAGCTCTCCTATGGGCAACGTGCTGGGGTCTGCAGAGAGCTGAAGCCACCCTGGTCCTGTAGGGCTCACATTCTGGGAACCCTGGAGGGCTTCCTGAAGGAGTGGGCTCCTGGGTTGATTCCTGGAGTTCTGGTGGGAATGGGGAAACCAGCGTCTCCCAGCCTTTTTTCATTATCACTAATCCATAAGGAGCCTTATTAGACACATATTTCTGTTCCTTCAGCTGTGAATTTTGCCTGTAGACACACACGTAGCTCACCTGTCACTCGTGTTCTGTGTATACGTGGGCTTAGGAAGTGCAGGATCCCCTCTCCCACCAAGAACTAACTCTTGCCCCGCAGAGGCCTTGAGTGCACAGGTTAACGAGGGCGTCCAGGCAGAGGGGTGAGGGCAGGGATGGAGCCATCTTGCTGAGAAAAACTCTTCAGTGGCAGACACAGTTGTCTTCAAAGCAAAATAGGTTCCACCAAAATGCATTCCTGAATGTACAGGGGCACTGTCCCTGCATCTACTAAGACCCCACAGGAAAACTGCACCTGCCAGTTCCCTGTGGGCTTCAGATAGCCTCATGTGCCCCAGGGGTCCCTCCCAGCCTCGGCCCCACATTTACCACAGTAGTCCCGAGTGCCCCTGCTGCTCCACGCCTCCTACTGTGTGCAGGCTCCTCTCTGCCCCTGTGGCAGTGCTCCTTTAAAGGAATCAACCCAGCTTTGAGGCCCTACCATGCCCCTGCCCTCCACGCTGCCCCTGCCTCTCTGGGATTAGCCTTGGCAGCCCAGCACCTGCACAGAGCCACTAGCACACTGCCTCTGCCTCTGGACCAGGCCCAGTTTCGTGTCCCAGTCTGTGACCTGCCCAGTGAACTGAGTGGGAAAAGCCTCTTGGAACCTGGCCTTGAGCTGGCACATTCCTCCAGAGGGCTCACAGCTGGTGGGGAGTGCTGGTGACACATTGACGTGTTCACACAAACGGGCCTCCGGGGGACAAATTTGGGGAATAATGTTCATAGGATACCAGACCCCAGCGTGACCAAGGCTGTGCTTACAGGTGGATACTTCTCTGGTGAGCAGGCGGGTAAAGTGGTGGAGAGCGCCATCCTAACCCTGTGTTCCCAGGTGAGCAGTTGCCTTCTCAGGAGTCTGCAGGCACCAACCGCCTTGGCCTCCCACATCTACCATGCATCCAACATTTGGGAAAAGCAAGAAGATTGTAAGAAACAGGCCTACGTCAGAAATTTTAGCAGAAGTTCGTGTGGGTGTGTCTGGATCTGCACACATCAGCCCAGCCTCGCGTGCCTGTCACAGCTACATTGTCATTCGGGCTACTCAGCCTCTGATTTAAATTCATCCCATGGTGTTGCTCTTGTTTGTTCTTTTAGTCAGCAGTACCTGCTCTGAGGGCTCCCACCGGGAACTTCCCCATTGCTCTGTCCATGGTCACCCCTGGCCACGTGGGGCTGGTGGTGCTTGGAATGTGCCTGGTGTCACTGAGGATTACAGATTTCCTTTAATGAACTTAAATTTAAGGAGCCTATGTAGTGGCTGCCACAGTGGGTGGTGCCCCTTCAGTCAGCTGAGCCCCTCTGCTTTGGATGGCAGGACCTGGGTCATTGTTTCCTGTGTCCCAGAATCTCAGGTGACTGGAGACGTTCCCACTCGTCCCTCTCAAAACTGCTCTCAAAGTTGATCTGGGACCAGGGAATGTCCTTGTGACTGGCTCTGAGCCTCTCCCTGGAGTCGTTTCATACAGGATGAGATGGCTACACGTGTGCACTGTGATGGGGTGAAAATCACCTTTGGGCTCTGGAGAAGGGTGTGTCTGTAATCACAGTGCACACGTGTGGCCATCTCAACGTGTCTGAAAGAAAACCAGGGGCAGGAATTTCCTGGGTCTTCCATGGTGGAGAGTTTATTAAAAAGGCCACAGCTACCTCCCTGCTCTCCAGCACTCTGCCGAGGCAGGCAGCCCGTGCTCACTGCCCCCCCCCTCCCCCAGTGTATACTGTGCCTCCACCAACATCTGGCAAATCTGAGGCCCAGGTCAGCCAGGTGGGGACTGCCAGCCTTCTTCTAGACCAGGGTTAGCTGCACCCTGCCGTCCACCTAAGCCTTGTCTCTAGGCACTTGGTACTTCCACGGCAGAGGTGAATGGTTGCCGCAGAGATTGTGGCCCACAAAGCCGAGTATATCTGCTGCCTGGTCCCGTATAGAGAACATTTGCCAACTCCTGGTGTAGGAGTCGCAGAGCCCCTGCTCTGTGGAGGATTCCCCTCAGGAGGGAACACAGGCCCTGTGTGGACCCCGTGCAGAGGCAGCAACCTCAGTCACAGAGGCATGCCCCTTACTGGTGGTGATGGGTTTGGGGACCAGTTCCTTTCAGTCTGTGTCATCGAGGCTGTCCCCCGTTCCAGTGTTCTATGCAGTGTGGCCATGGCATTAAATAAGTTATTTTAAGAGAGTTTTGCATTTCAAGAGAATTCTTGGGAGTCTCCTTGTATAAATTTCATTTGCCATCTTGTAGAATCATGTCTATGATGGAAGGGGAGAGCAGTAAAACTACTGCAGGCTGGAGAGGCTTTGTAGCATCACAGCGTTCCCAGCTGTCCTTAAGTGCTTTCTCTAGTACACGTCTTACAGACACATCTCCCTGTACTGGAACAGGAGCTGCCCAGATAAGTTAGGGTTGAGAGACCTCTGAAGACATTTGCTACTTAGTAAGCTACAGAGCTATCTCTTTTATGAGTACCAAGCATTAGAAGTCTTGAGTGAATAGCAACATGGCCAAAGTATGCATGGGATACTTTGGGACACACCAAGGGACTCAGTATCCGGCCAATAAAAGGGTGATGTGTTAGTAACAGAGCCACGTGTGCCTGCTCAAGTTACCCTTTGCTACTGGACCGTAGCAACCATCGGCCGCGCTCTGTTACTCGGTGGTCACTATGGAAATTCCTGGTAGTTGCCAAGTGTATGGACTTTGTTTTCCAACAGCTGAAAGATGACGCAGTTGCCCTGGTAGACGTGATCGCTCCTCCCGACTTTGTTCTGGACTCACCCATTGGCAGAGCCGATGGAGAGGTAAAGGGAGCCCCCCCCCCCCCCGCAACTGGGCTGGAGCTGAGGGTGGGGCCGCTGGAGGGCCAGCGGGAGTCTGCAGAGCCTGACCAGAGGGGCCAGAAGAAGTCATGTGATTGCAGTCTGGTTCTCGGTCACACTGGCCTTGTGACCTCAAGGACTTGCCCGCACTGCCTTCCCAAAATGTGGGAGCAACTCCCTCCTGGGAGGCTGGAGTTGAGGTCAGCACAGGCACTGCGGCTTCTGCCCTTTCCCCTCGCTAGTGACCACCCGAGTCCTGGGTCCCGCCATGTGGGCCTCTCATGCTCCAGTCTTCCCTTCCCCACCCAAATCCCCAGCTGTCTGTGCCCCTGACACTTTCCCCTTGCTCCTGTGCTTCCCTGGCAGCTCCTGCAGGGCCCCCTGTTCAGAATGCTTTCCTAGAAAGCTGGTGGAGTCAGGCTGCTGCCTCGACAAGCCCTCGGCCTCTGAGTGGTCTCCAGACCTGTTTACCCCGTGGGAGGGAGCCCCTACCCTCCCTCCAGCTTCACAGCCCTCCCCTCTACCCCGAGTGCACAGGGCCGGTGCTCGCCCGGGGCCTTTTCACCTGTTCCTCTTACTGCTGTTCACTCAGCCTGAGCCAAATGCCACCTCCTTGGAAAGGCCTCCTCTAGCCTCCAGCTCAGGTGCTATCTCCTGGGCATGTGCCCCTGCCCTCATCTGTTACCCTAGTGGCACTGTCACCAAACCTGCAAGTCTCCCTCCCCAAGTGGACAGGTGCGCTTGGGGTTCCCAGCACCTCTGCACCTGCATGGCTGCTGCAGGGACATAGCATGCAGCTTCAGGCCACATGCATGAGGGCCCGTGGGTGTGAGCTGTGGAACAGGATTTAACCCCCTCCCCCAGACCCTGCTCCTCCTGCCAAGGTTCCTCCTGGAATGGTTCTGCTTAATGGAAACTGGACACAGATGGAGCCTCCATCTGCTCTTGTGGGCACTGAGATTGGTAATTTAAGAGGCTACACAGAGTTATCCAGGGAGTGGCAGACCCTGGCCTTACCTGGGTAGGGGCAGGTGTGTCCTGTGAGTTTCTGGTCAGAGCAGGAAAAATGGGGGAACGGGTGCATCTAGGGAGGACCTGCTGTCCTGCAGCAGGGGGCAGTGGATGCTGGCCATGAACATCCTCCTGGGTCCCACACAGTGCACATGATCACATCCATGATCATGTCAACTTTGCTGCTGGGAACTGAGATCCAGAGACCCCAGTGGGTTGTTCACCAGGTAAACAGGTGGGCAGGCATTCACGGACCTCGGCCGCGGCCCCCCCCCCCCCCCCCCCCCCCCCCGCCCCCCCCCCCCCCCCCCCCCCCCCCCCCCCCCCCCCGCGCCCCCCCCCCCCCCCCCCCCCCCCCCCCCAGCCCCCCCGCGCCCCCCCCCCCCCGCCACCCCCCCCCCCCCCCCCCCCCCCCCCCC
>CAUYPK010103722.1:0-46142 GCA_963574355.1 Loris lydekkerianus
GTGCTCCAGGCAGGGGGCAGGAGGGGGCTCACAAAGGCTTGCCCTCCAGGGAGATGACAGCACTGCCCCCCAGCTTCTCTGCCAGGGTGCAGCGGTCCTTGACCTCCTCGTAGCAGTTTGCTTGTAATTCATGCTTGATCCCTGTAGGAAAGAAAAGGGAGCATCTGTAAGCAGGAAGCACCAGGGTAGGACGGAGTTTCTGTGGCTGGGAAGGAGCCAATCAGAGCAGATGGAAGGGACAAGGTTACCTCCCAGCAGGCAGGGAAGGAGGGGGAAGATCCCCTCTGCCATGCCATTCACCACTTCCTGCAGCCAAGGTCTGAGCAGAAGGGCAGGTGGCACTACCAACGCTGGCCCTTACCTGTCAGCTTCTTCTTGATGGCATCCTTGGAGCTGGCATAAATCATTTTGCTCTTAAGGGGTGCACACTCAGGAGCCCTGGAAAGAAATAAAAAGAGAACTTACAATAACAAAGCAATAGATGACTTCAAGAAACCTGTGGGCTACCATCAAGTGTTTTATTACAACCTCTCTCTACCCCAAACCCACACCTCTCACAAAAGTTCCTATCTTGAGAAACCGACCAAGTGACAGGAAAGAGCCTGAACGAAGAGCTCACCAAAAGATAAACACTAGGTCCTCCTTCTTGCTCTCCTTGGTCTCATAGGTTGCATCATAGAGGGCATAGCGGCAGTCCTTGTCTGGAAGCATCTTGACAAAGGTGGCGTAGGGATCGTCGACAGTCTGGCCCACATCACCTACCAGGATCTCCTTGCCCTCCTCTAGGATGATGTTCTTCTTGTCCTCACTCAGGCAGAAGAGCACTGCCTTCTTGCGCTTCTTCACCTCCTCTGGCGTTGAAGACTTGCGCACCTTCATGTCATTGAACACCTTAATGACGCCATCGGAGACAGCCACACCAGAGGCCTGGGGGATGAGCCACACACACCTCATAAGTAAAAAGATTCTTTGCTTCTCAGAAGATTTCAGTCTGGATGCCAGCAAGTATAGACCCCAGTCTCTCTCTCTCTCTCTTTTTTTTTGAGACAGAGTCTCACTTTGTTGCCCTCAGTAGCAGCACAACTCACAGCAACCTCAAATTCTTGGGATCAAGCAATTCTCTTGCCTCAGCCTCCCGAGTAGCTAGGACTACAGATGTCCCCCAACAAGGGCTATTTTTAGAGGCAGGGTCTCACTCTGGCTCAGGCTGGTCTCTAACCCATGAGTTCAGGCAATCCACCCACCTCTGCCTCCCAGAATGCTAGAATTAGAGGCATGAGCCACAGCGCACAGCCCACAGCCCCCAGTCTCATGTTCCATGATTCACTAACCCCCTTCCCAAAGCAAGTCAGAATTTTTTTAGGCAAACCACTGTCAAAAGGTCAGGACACAACACCAGAATGGCAGCCAGGACCTCTGATCACTTAGGTTCTACATCTTCTTTCCCTCATCTTACAGGCTTGAAATTTAAGACTCAAGAAAAACAGCTTTGGCTGACATGTGAACACAGAATTAAACATATCTATGGGATACTGGCTCATGCACTCCTCACGGTATTTAATCTCAGCCTTTGGATAAATGTGCGGACTTGGAACTTCGTTTATATGAGAGGAGCCCCCAAACACACGAGCCTTACTCCCCGCTCAGGACATTAGAGATCGAGGACCTTAGAATAACTAAGTGAGACACGAACAACGCTCAATAGTTCAGAAAGTCCATCAGAACTGCCCAATGTTGTTATAACACAGACGACTCTCTTCCCTGCCAGGGTCTTTCCAACTCAACCCCCAATTAGAACTCGGCCCAACAACTCATTATCCTCCAGGAAATGGGAGGGGGGCCAGAACCAGAGATCGCTGATAGAAATAGACAAGCCCAAACTCACAGAGTCTTTGACAGCTCTCTGAACTACTCTGCGATGTGGGGACACCCAAGCCAGGAGATGCAGCGACCGTCCACAGTGAAATCTGCTCCCCCACCCCCCGGAACTGCAGAGGAAGACGGACACGTGACCCCGTCGCTTCCGGAGTGGGCGGAGAAAGGAGATCGGTTAGGCCCGGCCCCCTCCCCAAGAGAGACTCCAGTACTCAGGAGTCAGCAGCACGTCCAGGGGGGGCCTAAATCCCCAAGAATCACCTTTACTAGCGGACCTATCAGCCCCGTCCGCTGCGAGCCGGAGTCTGAACAAATTACACAACCTTCGGTTCTCGCAGCCCTCGGGCCTAACACAGGGGACAGAGAGGTTTCCGGGCGGCACCCGCCCGGGTCACTTCCCTAAACTCCGCTCCACCCTCAGGCCCCATCCGGAAAGGCCCTGTAAATCCAGGGCTTCGGCCCAGTGGCCGGGCCTGAGCGTGTGCGCACGCGCCGGACAACGCTGTTCCAGCCCTTGCCCGATATACAGGCGACAACCCCGCTAGTTTTGTAGGCTCGCTCGCCCCCGAGCATGGCCACGGCCCTATGGTGTTCGCTCCAAGCATTAAAGATCCAAACCCCTAGTTGGGGGCAGCCGCGCCTCAACATCACCGCTAGCTGCGTCAATCCCCGCCCTCTATAGTACAGGCATCCCTGCCACCTGCTCTCTAGACAGGACCGCCGGCCGAGGGAGGGTGACGCGGAGACAGGAACAGCCCTTGGGTGGGGCGCGCGCAGCGAGACCTCTGGCGCGCTTTTCTCTTGCCACCCCCGAGCTGGGTTGGGATACCGCGTGCTTCAGTCTAGCGCGCGCTCCCGTGGAACAACGCGCGACACCGGCCGCTCAGCGAGGGGCGCGCGCGCCCCGGACCCCTCCCCCCACGGCCGGTGTCCGCGCGGGCGCACCAGCGCGGTGGGGGGAGGGGAAGGGAGTCCAGGGGGCGCGCGAGCGACGTCCAAGCCAGCCGTCCCCGGCGCCCACGGGCGCGCACGCGCATCCCGGCGCCGCCCGCCGCTCCGTGTGGGACCCTTGTCCCACCCGGGGCTCTGGGGGCGGGGGTTGCCGACGTAGCTCCCCCGATGCCTCCCGCGCGCAGGCGGCCGACCAGAAGCCGCTTCCCTTAGGCGCTGCTGTCTGCTGCTCACCATGTTTCCGGAAGCGAAAGGGTGATGGCAAGGAGCAGAGAAGAGATGAGCCGCTGCCGCTGCTGCCGGGATCCGACTGAACGCGGCCTCTCCCGGCCCCTTCCGTTTAGTACGAGCCGCACAATGAGGGGCGGAGCGGGCTTCCGGCGCTCCCTCCGCAGGAGGACGGGAAATGAAGTCCGAGGTACTGCACGGTCCGCGAGCTCGCTGGGTAACAGAGTCTTTCTCTCCAGCCTGCTTCCCGGCGCCGCGTTGCACGCGGGGAAATGTAGGCCAAGGCCGCCGGGGGCGGGGCTACTACACCGAGAGCTAGCCCATTGGTCAATTTCCTAGGAAAGGCTCTAGAGCTGGGTAATGGGCCGCGGAACTCGGTAAAATGACCCGAGAACGATCCTTGACTAGGCACCCCTTTATCCTGAAGCAAAACAGGTTTCCAAAGATCCTTCTGATACCATGGTCAGAAATTTTTGACTAGGGTTAGGATTTTGCTTTTCTGAATCGAAGCTATTATTCATTGGCCTGGAATACGGTCCTAACGCCTGAAGAATTTCAAGTATGAAGGCATCTTCGATCCAATAGACATTGAGTGTTTTCCATGTGACAAGCCACTCTCGTCTCCTGAAGAGTCCATATGCAACATCAATAAAATAAGAATGGGGGGGCCACATGGGAAAAGCTACAAGTAAATCTTTAAATGGAGAGCTTTGTTCTTGATTAAAGATGCTTGGTAAACTCATGAGGTTATAAAGGCGAAGGCTGGGGTCGAGGGCTGTGCATTCAATTCAAGGCTTTCTTGTGTGCCTTTTACCAGGCAGTGGGAAGAGGGATTGACTATTAAACCAGACTTGAGTCTGGTTCTCGAGTCGATAGCCAGGTATATGGTTATTCTAATACCCACAAAAATTGAGACACAGGCTATGTGGGCGCATAGCCTTATGAAAAGAAACTAGGGTGGGGAATTTCGTTGGCTTATTACAATGACCATATCTTCACACACTGCAGGAAGAGAAGACAGAGTCGCAAACAAGTCAGGGGCAAACCGAGAAGGAGAACTGGGACCCTTGATCCCATAAGCAGAATAGTGTAAACCCAGAGCGACGCCCTGGAGTGTGGTACCTCGCAGAGCATGTCGGGAGTTGTAGTCCAGGGCATCCTGCCGCACCACCCACCAGCCTAGGTCCTGGTCGCTGCAGGTGGAGGCAGCAGCTTGACCTGCGCCTCCCACCAAGCACCCCTACTAGAACCGGAGGCTAGCGCCACCTCTTTAAGCCTTAGAATTTCCAAGAGCAACGAGGAGGGGGAAGGGAGGCTTTGCAGTTACCCGGGAGCCGGCTCCTGCCCGCCCCCAGCCGCGGGATGCCCTAGATGTCCTTATTAGGACAAGAGACTAGAAGGGGGCGGGGCTAGCCCGGATGCTGGCTTCAGGCACCTTATAAGGCTGCGTCGGGTGGGAGGCCGGAGTCCCGAGCAGGCTGGTTATGCTGTATCGCGGTCTAGGCGGAATCCGGAGGGGCGGGCTCGGAGCTCTGGCGCCTGCCTCTCCCCTTTTCGCAGGCCTGAGACCTGCACCTCGCGAGCCCATTGGCGTGACAGCTAGGGGCTGGGGGCTGCCCCAACCTCTGGCGAGACCTCCTTGCGCAACTCAGCTATACACGTTCTCCCAAACTAGGATCCCTTTGCAGAGTTTCCATTTCCAACTTCCCTGAGGGTCCCCCACCTCCAGTGAACCACAAAAAAGACGATGTGTTCTCCCCTTCTACCTGTTTTGCCCTCAGCCTGCTCCCCCGGAACCAACCAGGTGCACATCTCTGGCCTCCTCACCTGCCAGGACGCCCAGCAGTCCATCCTCCTACTTGGCCTCTGGCTTCCTCCCCACCCCGTCCTATTTACAGCCTCTCTGCACGTCCCCGACTTCGCCCCCAACCCCCGACCCATACACACGGCCCTATGTCCGAATCACCACTTTCTTCCGAGGGTTCTTCAATTTTTCCTGCCTTACCTTTGTGTTCTCATCCCCTAACCCTTTCTGGATGTCCCTCCCGTACATATGTTTGCACTCGCTTGTCCCCCAACCCCACTTCTCCCAGACACCTCAAGCCCAGTCACAGTCTCCAACGTCCTCTACAAGGATGAGGCTGAAACTGACAGTCTTATAGGCGTTGGAACTGCCAAGTTCAGTTTACTCCGTTAAGCACCGCCCCTAGCCAACCCTCCCAGTCACAAGGGGCGCTGTTCGCTTTCCTCTCGCCTGTAAAAAATAACCCCGCTCTCGAATCTGGAGAGGAAGGGGCGGGTCAAGGCTCTAGGGGCCTGGGCGAGGAGCCTAAATGATGGTCCTCGCCGGAGGAGGTGCTGAGACTAAAGATCGGTGGAGACAGCGCTCTTTACCAACCACTTAAAGTAGTGCAGGGGCAGGGGAGGGCTCAGGAACCTAAGCTAGTTAGTGCCCCTTGTGGGACCACGTGTTTGGAGAGGTCCAGCCCTCATCCTCGAGCTCCCTCCATAGCCAGGTGTTTCAACTCAGACTCTATAACTGGCGGCGTCCCATTTCTACAGGTGTCGGGCGTCAGAAGACCCGCCCTAGGGCTCATGGCGGCGCCTGTCCGCTTGGGCCGGAAACGCCCTCTCCCGGTTTGCCCCAACCCGCTCTTCATACGCTGGCTGACGGAGTGGCGCGACGAGGCAGCCAGCAGGGGGCGCCGCACGCGCTTCGTGTTTCAGAAGGTCGGTTCTGCTGGGTCTGATTTATGGTTACAGGTGCTGGCTAAGTCTGACCTATTCTAACCAGATACCCTACCCACTACTCCCTATCCCGCTAGGCGCTGCGCTCCCTCCGGAGGTACCCGCTGCCCCTGCGCAGTGGGAAGGAAGCTAAGATCCTACAACACTTCGGAGACGGGCTCTGCCGGATGCTGGACGAGCGTCTGCAGCAGCACCAAGCATCGGGCGGTGAGAACCTCAGGCAGGGGTCGGTGGTCCCTGATTTCCCAGGTCCCGTCTCCGTACCCACTTTGGATATATTACTTCAGGCTTCCCCACTCCTGTTCAAGTTGCTATCTGACCTCAAGCTAGTGGCCTCACTGTTCTTACGTCCCGCTGGAGCAGGCTGCAGCTCAGACCCTTGTGGCTGCCAGATTCCCTGGGGTGTGGAATTGACACTCTTGATTTTATAGGTGATCGTGTCCTGGACCCACCATCTGGAGAGACGTGTCCAGCCTGGGAAGGGCCACTTGCCAAAGTCCAGGATTCTTCTTTGCCAGTGAGGAGTGGGGAGGGGATTGGAAGGCAAAATATCAGTGCCAGAAGTACGATTTCCTGGCTTTGGGTATTTAGCAAGCCTGGTCCAAACCTCACCAGCAAGCCCTAATCTTGGGCAAATGACTTATTCTGTCCTGAGATTTAGGATCTTAATCTGTAATGGGGATATTGATAACAGCTGATAAAGAATCCAAGCTATTTAGGGGGCCCAGCTCAATACATTATGAAGTTGCCATTACCAAGTTTTCCTATCTGACCACCCCTGTCTTGCAATAGGCAGTAGAATGGGCCAGGCAGATATTCCTGCCCACCACCTGTGCCCTGTAGCTATGTGCTGTCTCCTCCAGATTTACAGGGATCATCTCATCACCTGGCTCAGTTTTGCAGAGAAGGAAACTGAGATGCTGCTGAATGACTTTCCTGGAGCCATGCAGCCTGCTGTAAACTTCAGGTCTGCCAGGGATTCATTTGAGGATGACTGGCTTGCTTTCATAGTCAGAGCCCCTCTATACCTTTCAGGTTCCTGTCCAGCCCAAAGTAGGAGGCTCTGGCAACTACTGGCCAGCTCGGCACTCAGGAGCCCGAGCAGTACTGTTGCTGCTTTACAAGGAACACCTGGTGAGTGCTTAGCTATGCTGGGAGTCAGAAACCCAGGCAGCAGGTGGGAGACTTCCAGTAGAACCTGTCCCGAGCAAAGATTACCCCGGCCACTTGGGCAAGGCACGAAAGGGTACTGAATTTATCCTTTCTCTCCTACCTTGGTTTTAGAACCCAAATAGCCACAACTACTTAACCAAGGAGGAACTGCTGCAAAGGTGTGCTCAGAAGAACCCCAACGTGAGCATAAAGGTAGGAGGATTAGGCTTGATTGGCTCTAGAGCCTATCAGAGACTGCTCTTGACAGTCAGCTGTGTCAGGGCCCTGGCCTGTGTATGACCCTTAGCCTGAAGCACAGAGAGTATGGACTTGGGTCACACCAGGGGTTCTCTGAGGGTCTCCTTTCTGTTGGCAGGTAGTCCCTGGGAATGCTCGACCTTGGCCAGCCCTTCGCTCCCTCCTCCACAGGAACTTGGTTCTCAGGACACACCAGCCAGCCAGGTGGGACCAACTTTAAGGGATACAGAAAGTAGGGGTGAGGAGTGTGCATGACCTTCTAAGTGGAACCCTGCAGTTACCCAGCCATTCCCAGACTTGATACTGTTGAGGCTGGGGATGGTCAGCCTTCCCCAGGAGCCCACCCACACTACTGGAGTACCAGGAGGGTGTGAGAGACTGAGGGAGCCGGTGGGAGGAGAAGGTGGTGCCATGGTTATTGAAGGAGTAGAGAACCTTTGTTGAGGAGATAACACATATTAGGACTTAGCACAAGAATGGTATTCCTGGAAAAGGAAAAAGCATGAGTGAAGACAGGAGAAAGGAAAGTTTGTCTGAGACACATTTATGATAGACCCGAGTCATGGCACTGGGCAGATCCTGAGGAAACTGATCTAAAAACCAAGAAAATGGGGAAGAGAGGAGAGCCACTGTCCTCGCTTGTGCAGGGTTGCCAAGTGGGTAGTGAGGCCAATCTAGCTGGGGGCAGGCAGGACAGCCAGCTGGGTGTGCATGAAGAAGGGAAAGCTGTGTGTGTCCTCTCTACCTCCCAGGTACTCACTGACCCCTGAGGGTCTGGAGCTGGCCCAGAAATTGGCTGAGTCAGAAGGTCTGAGCTTGCTGAATGTGGGCACTGAGGCCAAGGAGCCCCATGGGGAGGAAGCTGCAGTGCCAGGAGCAGCCTCTGCTGAGCTGTGAGGAGGGGATGGGGCAGGAGAGGTCTGGGAAATGAGGCCAGCACCCACCTCTATCTCCATCAGTTAGAGCTAAGCTGTGGCTGCCTCCCCTGCTGTGGGCTGTAGGGGACACTGCCCTGACACTGGGGATTCTGGCCTCTCATACCACTCCCCCTCCCACCAGTGGCACCAGTGAAGGGGAGTTCCAGCAGCCATCGCTGGAGCTGGGGCCTGGAGAGTACAGGGTGCTTTTGTGTGTGGACATCGGCGAGACCAGGGGGTGAGTGAGGTGGGGTGAGTGAGGTGGGGTGAGATGAGGGAGACAGTCACAAGATGTTGTGGAGTGGGTATGGGTCTGCTCCATGACCATTCCTCCTTGCAACTCCAGGGCTGGGTACAGGCCAGAGCTGCTCCGAGAGCTACAGCGGCTGCACGTGGCCCACTCAGTGCGCAAGCTTCATGTTGGGGACTTCTTGTGGGTGGCACAGGAGATCAAACCCAGAGACCCAGGTAAAGGGGCACGGATGGGCAGGCATCAGAGGAAGGGCATGGCAGGTTGAGGGATAAAAGGCAATGCAACCTTTCCTGGTTTCTTGGCAGCAAGACCTGGGGAGTTAGTTCTGAACCACATCGTGGAACGCAAGCGGCTGGATGATCTGTGCAGCAGCATCATTGATGGGCGATTCCGGGAGCAGAAGGTTCCTTCTCTGGCCTTGCCTTGCTTCCTACTTACATGTACCCTAAGATCCCCTCTTAGCCCAGAGGAATCTACAGGCATTTCTGGTGGCCTTAAGACATAGCCTGTGTGGACTCCAGCCACACTAGAGACCCCTGTAGGCACACAGTCGGTACAACTGGCATCTAAATGGGTTCAGGAGCATATTAAAGGCCTCTTGGGTACCCACCATCTGCAGCCTTGGCTAGACAAGGCCCAAACCTCTGGAAGTGGTAATGCAGAGGCTGTACCTCAGTACTGACTATTGGGCTGGCCTCACAGTCACAGGGGCCATGTACAAACCCAGGGAGGGTAGAAGGATGGGCAGCATTCAGAGATGGTATCAGCATGCCTAGGTATGGAGGCCCCCTGAGATAGGTAGACAGGCTAGGAGGGATGAGGAGGCTAGTTCATAGGATCAAGAGTCACATCACAGTTTTGGGTGTGGTGTGATGGATGGCCCATGCATGTGGCCATCCAGGCCTGACCCACCCTGTCTCTTCTGTCCCCTTCCCCAGTTCCGACTGAAGCGCTGTGGCCTAGAGCACCGGATATACCTGGTGGAGGAGCAAGGCTCAGTCCACAACCTCAGCCTTCCTGAAAGCACACTGCTGCAGGCTATTACCAACACTCAGGTGAGCTGGGAGGGCAGGGCCAGGCCCACAGGGGTCCCTGTGGCCTGGGCCAGCGCTCACCCTCCCTCTCGTGGGTCTTCTTCCCTAGGTCATCGATGGCTTCTTTGTGAAGCACACAGCAGACATTAAAGAGTCAGCCGCCTACCTGGCCCTCCTGACACAGGGCCTGCAGAGACTCTACCAGGTGAGCAGATGCCCCTGTCCGGCACTGGTGCCTTGCCTGGGCCCCATGCTTCCCTAAGAGAGGAAAGGTGGGTGAGAGCCCCATTTCTCAGGCTGGCCCACTGAGACCAAGAACTGGCTGAGGGGTGTCCCTTAAAGCTTCAGCCTGGCCTCAGCCCCTTCTTCCCTTAGGGCCACACACTATGCAGCCGCCCCTGGGGAATCCCAGGGGACCGTCAATCAGGGGCCGTGTCCTCCCCAAACCCTCTCTGCTCACTCCTCACCTTCAGTGACTTCAATGCAGGGGCCATCAAGAACAAGGTACTCTTTCCTCTCAGCTTCTCCTTACATGTCTGGGCCCCAGACCACCCCTGATCTAGTCCTTCCCTGACCCTAGGCTCAGTCAGTGCGAGAGGTGTTTGCTCGGCAGCTGATGCAGGTACGCGGAGTAAGTGGGGAGAAGGCAGCAGCCCTGGTGGATAGATACAGCACCCCTGCCAGGTAGGCCTCTAGAGGGACCCTTAGGGGTCCTTATGCCCTGCCCTCCAAGCATGAAATTTAGATTGACTAATGCAGTGGCCTGGCTCTGTGTGGGCTATATAGACCCAGAGATAGGAAGATTTGGCTGGCCCCTGGGAAGCTCATGGAAGCCAAGTGGGGAGGAAGACAGCCAGCCCGGACCAGATAATATCCCAGACATTGGTGGAGGCCACAGCAGAGAGGGAGGTACTCCACCTGGTGGACCAGAGGCTTCCTGGAGGAGGGGGATGGGCCAGGAAGACTGGAGAAGCTCTTGGAGCCTTTGTCAGTTTTGCCCCAGTGTTCCTGGGTGGGATAGAGCAGGGCCTTGCATGCTAGGCTCAGGAAGTGCAAGCAGTGTTCTGACTTCTTTACCTGACACTGGCCTAGAGCTTCTCACAGTACACCAGCAGTCAGACATTTAAGCCTTAGAAACTTAAATGTCCCAATGTCTCACCCACAGCCTCCTAGCTGCCTATGATGCCTGTGCCAGCTCCAAGGAACAGGAAACACTACTGAGCAACATCAAGTGTGGGCATCTGCAGAGGTGAGGGCAAAAAGCAGACTTGGAGGGAGTGGCAGGGGCTAGGGCTGTCCAGGCCCAGGGCCTGACCTGGCCTGCCTCTCCCTGCAGAAATCTGGGACCAGCTCTGAGCAGAACCTTGGCACAGCTCTACTGCAGCTATAGCCCCTTGACCTGAGCTTATGCCATGACACAGACCCTAGCCCTCCTACTCTTCTCCCAACATCTAACATCCTACTTTTATAATAATCTTTTAATAATGTATATCAAGTTAATTTCAGATGGCTAAAAAATCTTTACTATTTTACATCTCCATTAAGTCTCTAACCAGGATCTTTTGGGCTATAATAAAAAGCTAAGTATTTGCTGCCTTACATGTTATGGAGAAGATGTCAGGCCCCAGGGGTTGTATAAAAGACTCAGGAACTAGGAAGACCATCTGTTCCAGTGGGGCTTTTTTTCAGACAGAGTCTTACTATGTCACTCTCAGTAGAGTGCTGGGGTCTCACAGCTCACAGCAACCTCAAGCTCTTGGGTTTAAGCGATTCTCTTGCCTTAGCCTCCCAAGTAGCTGGGACTACAGTTGCCCGCCACAATGCCCGGCTATTATTATTTTTTGGAGGTTGGAGTTCTTGTTGTTTAACAGTCCCAGGCCAGGCTCTAACCTGCCAGCCTCCGTTAGAGGCTGTGTATGTGGCTGGCACTCTATTTACTGAGCTATGGGTGTCAAGACTGTTCTAGTGTTTTGGGGGTTTTTTTGGTAGACAGAATCTCACTTTGTCTCTCTTGGTAAGAGTGCCATGGTGTCACACAGCTAACAGCAACCTCCAACTCCTGGGCTTAGGCAATTCTCTTGCCTCAGCCTCCTGAGTGGCTGGGACTACAGGTGCCCACCACAATGCCAGCTTTTTTTGTTGCAGATTGGCCGGGGCTGGGTTTGAACCCGCCACCCTTGGTATATGGGGCCAGTGCTCTACCCACTGAACCATAGGCACCACCCCAGTTCCAGTGATTTTTAAACCAAACTCCTGAGGATCTGGGGTTCCCTGTTCAGGGAGATGGAGTCAGTGGATCATTACAACTTTGAATGTGTATAATCAGGTGTTCCCTGATCAAATAAAATAGCCTTTGATAAGAGTTTCTGGAACTGGGCACTATGCCTCCCGCCTGTAATCCTAGCATTCTGGGAGGCCAAGGCAGTGGATTGTCTGAGATCAAGAGTTTGAGACCAGCTTGAGCAAGAGTGAGCCCCTGTCTCTAAAAATAGCCAGGTGTTGTGGCAGGTGCCTGTAGTCTCAGCTACTTGGGTGGCTGCGGCAAGAGCATTGCTTTAGCCCAAGAGTTTGTGAGCTAAGATGCCACAGCACTCTAGCCTGGGTGATAGAGTGAGACTCTCTTAAGTTTTTAAAAAGTTTCTGTACCTTGAAAAAGAAAGGCTTGAAGACTACTATTGGTCTAGTTGCCTCACTTTATATATTGAAAATAGCCCCAGGGAGCGACTGAGGATTGTCCAGGTGGGTAGTTTGAGGCAGAGCTAGGATTGGAACCTGGAACATAAGACTTCCTTGTGCTGTACAAAGTGGGTTCTCAGGACCCCTGCAAGTCAGCCAAGTCCAAATCTCTGGGCTGGGCCTGGAATCTGTATCTCATAATTTCCTCCCTTAGGGTGAACCTAAAGCCCAGGGTCCAAAGCTTCCCAGCTCCTATCAGTGGGGTCCCAGGGGCCTAAGCCCAAAGTCTCCCTTTAGGATTGGGTCTGCCTCCCACAGCCCCAGTCCCTCCCCCAGTCTGAGGTTCACTACAGTGTGACCTGCCCTTGGCCACCAGCACTCCTTCTTTCTCCCTTTATTGCCTTTCTCTCTGCTCTTCACAATAACGGCTTCCCTTTTGATGGAACACAGTCATCCCTGAGCCACAGGCTTCTTGGCTACAGGAGGCTGTGATACCCTTCCCTTCCTCAGAAGGTGTAGGCCCCCACGAAGATGGTGAGTCTCAGTACAGAGCTGGCTCGGTAGCTCATGAGGGAGTTCATGGTGACCATCTCCAGGTCTAGCACGTACTCCCGGGGGCCTGTCACCGGCCGGGCGAGGACCAGCATGGCGCTGACGTTGTTGATTTGCTGCAGGGCACAGTGGGTGGGGACATGTAGATTGTGTCAGCCTAAGTGCTAGTGCCCTACCCCAGCATCACCTCCTCCCCAGTGGCCAAGAGATGGACAGAGAGCCCTGGCCAGACCTTAGGCCCTCATGCAGCTCTCTGAAACCCTGAACATCTCTCCTCCCCTTCTGCGCTCTGGCTTCTGCTGTTGGGGATCTCCTGCTGGTGCTCTTCCTACCCTTTGCAACTAGTTCTTCTAACCAGGAACCATGGTTAACTGATTACTCAAGACCAGGTGTGACTCTTGGGAGTGATAGGGCCTTTGATGTGGAGGAGGCAGACTCCATTTAAAGAATTCAATGTCAAAAAGAAAGCATGCAAAGATAACCAGACATAACCCTTCCCATGCTGAATACAGCATAAAGACCAGGGCTCCCTCTTCTGGCTGTGCACCACTCCTGGACTCCACCCACCTAGCTCCACCCAGACAGCTGGATTCTCTGACCTCAGGCCCTGCAGAATCCTCTCATACCAGTCCCTTGTTTTATGGATGAAGAAGCTAAGGTCAGAGAGGGTAAAACAGTACCAGGACCCAAACCCCAGTGTTAGGTGCCTTGTTAGAATTTCATTTAACAGCTTGTCCTTTATACGATGGGAACTTGGCACACTCCTACCTTCTTACAGAAATCCTGCCTCCAAAGGCAGAGCTTTGAGAGAAGAGGTGGAGCAGAGTTGGCATAGCCCAGTTTCCCCCTTGAGACTTCCTGGAATTCAATTTTAGATTATGCAGGTCAGTTGAGGGGTGGAGGTAGGAGAAAGCCTTACCCTAATGTAGAAGTCCCCCTGTGAGTTTCCGGCACGGATCTGAAAGGCATTGTAGGCACCAGGGTAGACAGAGGTTGCCTGGATCTGGAACACATCGGCAGGCACACTGCGCTCTGAGGTGATGGTCATGTAGCGGTGCACGATGGATGAGGGCTGCTCTCGACACAGGGGGTTGGAGGCCGGACAGAGGCAGCGGCTAGAGACCCCGAGGTGGGGGGCATGAATGAGGTCATTGCCCATCCTCTAAATCTCTACCCAGAAGGTTCCTCCCACTCTTGTAACTGTGGTTTGGTCAAGAGGGACAATTCCCATCAACCCTCTGGTGTTGGCCAGTCCCAGTAGACACCAGTCTGCTCCAAAGCTCTCTGGGAGTTGTAGTTTCTTAGGCCTGGCATGGCGTTGACTCACTTGTCAGACACCTGGACATAGGGCTCGACACAGCGGTTGGTGTCCACGCAGCGGTAGCCCCCATGAAAGTTGACACAGGTTTGGGCCTCAGAGCACTGGTGTGTGCCTGACTCACACTCATCAATGTCTGCCAGAGGAAAGGGGCTGGAATCGGGTATCAGGCCACCAGCCGCTGACACCATTCTGCCCCCCCACCCGACACCTGTACCTTGGCAGAGGCGTGTTGCCAGCAGTTGGTAGCCCTGTGGGCACTGGCAGGAAAAGCGGCCTGGCTCATTGACACAGCGGTACTGGCAGAGATAACTGGAATAGCTGCACTCATCAATATCTGAGAAAGAGCAGGGATGAGTACCCTGGGCCATGGGCAACCCTCACACTTTTGTCCTGCAAACGCTTACTGAGAGCCCAGCCCTAAGTTAGGCTGAAGTGGAATGAGACCAGCCCTGCAAAACTCAACAGGGGACAAGGTTCAAAGAAAGACTGTCCCAGCACATTGGACACCTCTGTGCCCCAAGACCTAAAGGAGATACTAAATGAATGCATTGAGAACATAGAGGCTTAGGTGTGAACCTTACTGGCTGATTTTTCCCTATCAGTAAAATGATTGGGTTCAACTAGATGAGTTGTGAGGGCCCAGCCTATTCTAGTTTTCAATAATTTGCCCAATTTCCACAACCCACAATCAGCCCAAGCACCCAACAGCCATCCCCTGCCAACTGTGGGCTGCTTTTGTTACCCTCGTGTTGCCAATTATCAAGGATGCCTCACTGCAGAATCAGTGCAAAGGGGCCACCTTCCAGTTGACTGGAGTGAGGAGGCTGGGATGGAGCCCTTACTCAGTCTAGCTACATGAACTTGGGCAAACTATTTAACCTCCCTTAGTTGCGCAATAAAAGTCACCATTTAAGACTTCATGCTTATTTTTTGTAATCCTCTCAACAAATCTGGAGGGAGATATTAATGTCCTCATTTTACAGAGGAAGGAAAAAATTCTAGGGTTGTAGACAGGATTAAAGAGGCAAGTGAGAAGTATATCACATAGGGTGGGTTCTCAGTAAGTGGCAGTTCACTTTAAAGTGCTGCTGCTTGGCACATGATGAAGCCCATCTATTACACTGTCTCCCTTGATCTCACAACCCATTTACAGAAGAAACAGAAGAGTGACTTGCCCTAGTGCTAGATTTGAATGCAGGTCAGCCTGACTCATGAGAGTGCCACCCACATCCTCAGTCTGTCTAGCAAGCTTCAGTAGGGACCTAATTGCTCCCCTAGGTACATTCTCCACCAGGCTGCAAGTGCCCCACAACCAGCCCTGGGTGGAGTACATAGGTGGGTGCAGAATGCGTGGGACATGGAGGCACAAGTGGAAAACTGGCAGGGGACACAGCATGATGGATGCAGGGCCTGGGGGACCAATGGAGGAGCACACAGGGTGGTGCTCTTACCACTGCAAGAGAAGCCATCCCGGTGCAGCTCGTAGCCCTGGTGGCAGCGACACAGGAAGGTCCCATAGGAGTTGAAGCAGCGCTGCTCACATGGGGCTCCCATGTCACACTCATTCACATCTGGGGGTGGCAGGAAAAAACAGGAGGGGTGAAAGTGGAGGAGATGCCTAGAGTCCCCACTCCATCTTGGCTGGTGAGGAAAAGAGCACCCCCACCTCACAATTCCCGGACCCAGGGGCCTGGCCTGACCCAGCCTCACCCACACAGGAGCGGTTGTTGGGCCCCAGCTGGAAGCCTGGCTCGCACTGGCAGCGGAAGGAGCCAGGCAGGTTCACGCAGCGGTGCTGGCAGTAGCGGTAGCGGCATTCATCTATGTCTGGTATAGAGGCAGGAAGGAGGGCAGAAGCCAAGTGGACCCAAGCCAGTTGGGACTCAAGGCCTTACCACCCATAGTCCTGTGGGTCAGGACAGCTAGGATATCCCCAAACACATCCCCATAGGGCAGTGGTTCTCAACCTTCCTAATGCTGCGGACCTTTAATACAGTTTCTGTGAGTCGCGACCCACAGGTTGAGAGCCACTGCCATAGAGTCTTCTGTGTCTGATTGACAGGAGGGCTGAGGTGGGAAGAGACTGGGGTGAAGCCTCAGGATGGGTTGGAATGGGTGTCAGGTTATGGTTGAGAGCCCTCCAGGGGCACAGAGTAGGGACCAGAGAGGCTGCTCCCTGGACTCACCCACACATTCGGGCCCAATCTTGCGGTAGCCATCGGGGCAGGTGCACTGGTAGGAGCCAGGCAAGTTATGGCAATCCTGGCTGGGGCGACAGTCATGCAGCTCCTGGGCACACTCATCCACATCTGTGAGAGACACCACTCAGACCCACCAGGGATCCCTCATGCCACCCAACATGACAGATGGATCCAATACTTGGATTAGATCTTCCCAATAATACAAATAGCAGTTCACCAGCCTGGAGCCAACAGGAAAGGCACTGCTAACCTGTGGCACCCCATATCAGGGGTCATGGTAAGCAAGGCACTGTCCATACACCCCCAGCAACATTGATTCCTGGACTTTTCTTCCTCTAAGGCTTGTAGTCTCCAGAGGATAGAGGCTGGGAGGCAGAGCTCTTGCAGTGTCTCCACAGCAACTGAGGGGAGGGTCCCAGGAGCTGAGTGGGACAATGGGACATGAGCTGAGGCCACAAAGTGGGGATATAGATGAGGGTGTGCATGTCATCCAGTGGTCCCGAGAAGCCACACATGGCTTTTGAGCCAAGGAGGAACATGAGGTTTGAGTTTATAAGATGCTTAGTGTGAGGACTAGAAGACTGGGCACCAGAGTGACCCCCCACTCACCCACACAGCTCTCCTGATGGTCGGGCTCATAGCCTGGTGGGCAGGGGTTGGGATGTTGAGTGGGAGGCACTGGTGGTGGGGGTCCCTCGCCATGTAGGTCATTGATGACGGCAGCTGAGCGGGGTAGGCACAAGTAGCCCCCGTAGTGGTTGATGCATTTCATTTCCCCCTTGCAGGCTTCAGGGATGGTCAGACACTCGTTGACATCTGCAGAGAGGGGCCTGCTGGGCACGGCCAATCTCTTGGCCAGCCCTGGAGGAAGTGGGAGGCAGGAGCCCCACTCGCCCTTCTCTAAGCTGTGTGATCCAGACAAAACTTTCACTCTCTGCTCAGCAAGGTTAGAGCTTCCTTGGGCTGGAGATGGAGTGGTGTTCCCACTGTGCCTTCATTCTCTTGGCTCCGAATGGGTCTCTATCTCTCCCCAGAGCCCTGGCCCTAGTTCAGCCCAACCAAGCAGACACTGCCCTCCCCCATGGGAACAAAGAGTTGAGACAGGAGAATGGTTTAGAGCTGTATGGGATCCCACCCTTGGGGGGGTAGGGGCAGGGTTTCCTCGGTTTATGGGAGAGGGAGGGGCCATCCCTAGTGGATCTGGCTCCAGAGAACCAGAGCTGGCCTCAACCAAGCAGAGCAGGGCAGAGTATAGGCCATTGAGCTCCTGCAGCAGCTCTTGAAGATGAGGTTGCCCATGGGAAGGAACACTCAATCCCTATCTCAGCTCCTTGGGGTTGTTGGTCCCCCAGCCACACTCACCCCGGCAGTGCTGGCTGTCTGAGTCCCACTCATAGCCATCTGTGCATTCCTGGAAAGGAACCAGAAGTGGCTAGTGGTCACCTACAGGTCTCCTCTAGCTAGCCGTGCCTGAGCCTGGCCACCCTCCCTGGCTGCTCCAAACAATGACACCCCCGCCCCCAGACGCTCTACCAGCGGGAGGTGGGTGACGGGGACAGGGAATCTTCCCCAGTAGCAGCCACCCCAGGATCCTGTTCTCTCCATCCCTGCCCATCCTGTCCCAATCTTATGGTCCCATCATCCCCACCGTGTAGCTGTCTGGCTCCTCAGAATCCTGGGGAGACGCTGTCCCTAGGAGCAACAGCAGCAGCGCCCAGAGCAGTAGAGACCCGGAGAGGCAGGAGGCGAAGGGGAGCATCCTGGGGCTGGGAGGTGGTGGATGCGGGTCAGGGGCCTCTGCCACTGCACCCCTGATCCCTGTCACAGGATACGGAGCCCGGCCGCTCAGGAGCGAGTTTGGGGGGCCCTGGAGTCTCCCAGGGCTGTAGGCCAATTCTTCCTACAGGCCCGGGTCTCAGGCCCACCCGCCCGGGACCGCCCCGCCCCCGCCCGGTCCCCAAGCAGTGCAGGCCGAAGAACTCAGGCCCCTGGGTTCTGCTCTGCCGCCTACTCGGCTGAGATTTCGGCTCGCGCCCTCCTCCCACAGACTGCCACTCACTTGGGCCCGCGACCGCCCTGAGGCCCGCGGCTGCGGCGGCTCAACTGGCTCGGGCAGTGCCTGCGGGCTGACGGACGGGCGGACTGCACAGCTCCCTGGACTCGCAGCCCCAGGAAGCGCCCCCCGCCCGCCCGCTTGCCGCGGCGCGGCCCACCCCGGCGCCTATGCCCGCCCTTCGGCGGATTCCTGAGCCCGCGCCAGGGGGAGGAACCCCGACCCCCCGCTTCTCCGCCCCCAGCTAGCCGCAGGCCCCCACCCGGTCCCCCGTGGCGCCGCTGTGAGCTGCCTCCCGGCTCCAGGACAGGATCCCTCCGCGTTTGATCCTTGGGACCGTTGAACTTGGTGCCAGGCCCTCAGACTCAGCTGGGGGTGGAGGTGGGGGGTGGGCATACCTTTACCAAAAATGTCATTCTGCGCCCCTAGACTTTACCTAATCTGCGCCCCCATAATCCCATCCTGTGCATTCACACCTTAATCCTGGAACCCCCCGACTCTAACTCTGCGCCTCCCAAGATTGTACTGGACACCTACACCACACCTAATCCTAGGGCCTCCAGGTCCTCACTCTACCAGGGGTCCTCAAACTTTTTAAACAGGGGGCCAGTTCACTGTCCCTCAGACCGTTGGAGGGCCGGACTATAGTTAAAAAAAAAACAAAACTATGAACAAATTCCCATGCACACTGCACATATCTTATTTTGAAGTAAAAAAACAAAACGGGAACAAATACAATCACACTGCTGCTTGTAGCCCGAGGGCCGTAGTTTGAGGACCCCTGTGACCCTCCTGAATTGTATTCTTGCTCCCAGATCGTCACTCTAAACAGTCCCAAACCTTCACTCAGTGTCCCCAGACCCTTGGCCAAGAACTAGACACTCCCTGGCGCAGAACTGTTCATCTCTTTCCTTCCGCCTTCCACTCCCAGGGCCCTATTCAGCAAAGTGGTCCCTTCATTGGAGCACAATCTCCTCTGCGCCCTCCATCTGCAAAGCTACAACAGTTTGGGGGCAGGGGCGACAGTTCACTTTTGGCCCCAAATGAATGGAAGCCCCTGAGAAAGAGGGCAGAGCTCAAATCGGATTCGCAGAATACCAGGGTCCAGCACCAACGCCTTCTCGACCCTCCTACCACCCGCGGCCTGCACCGGGTTTCCGCCCCCACCCTCAAGTGGAAGGCGTGTCCTCCGGGTGTAGTTTGGAAAGAACTTGCTCCCAGGAAGGGGCGGGGCCACGTTTTGCCCACGTCTCTAGGCTGGGCCAGACGGAAAAGGCTGCGTGTCGGAAGATCACCCGCCTGAGGCCAGACTGCAAGTAGGAATGGATTGGCCCTTTTTTCCCCTTCCCATCTCTGCTTAACCCCACGATCGCCCCCGCGCGGTCTCCTGGTGGGGATGTGCCGAGAAGGGGATGTGCTGGTGGATCCCCAGGTAAGCCTCAGGAGTCCAGGATGTACTGCTGAGTATCTCCTCCTCTCCTCTCTGCTACCATCCCCCCACCGTCCTTCCCAACTACTGGGGAGAGGAGTTAAAAAATAATAGCTCTTTAAAACCAAAAGGAGGCTGGGCGCCTGTGGCTCAAGCGTCTAAGGCACCAGCCACATACACCTGAGCTGGCGGGTTCGAATCCAGCCCGGGGCCGCCAAACAACAATGACGGCTGCAACCAAAAAATAGCCGGGCGTGTGGCGGGCGCCTGTAGTCCCAGCTACTTGGGAGCCGGAGGCAGGAGAATCGCTTGAGCCCAGGAGTTGGAGGTTGCTGTGAGCTGTGATGCTACGGCACTCTACCCAGGGTGACAGCTTGAGGCTCTGTCTCAAAAATAAAATAAAATAAAATAAAATAAAAATAAAACCAAAAGGAAAAGACAGTGACAAGTGTTGGCGAGGATATGGAGAAGTTGGAACCGTCAAAAGATGGTGCAGCTTGCCTTGAAAAATGGTCTGGCAGGTCTTCAAAATGTTACCACATGACCCAGCAACTTCACTTCTAAACATATACCCAAGAGAATAAAAACGTACACACCAAAAAATCTGCACACAATATTTATAGCAGCACTGTATATAACAGCCAGAATACAGAAACAACCACTGTACATCAACTGATGGATAAACAAAATACAATCCATTCACGCAGTGGAATATTATTTTACCATAAAAAGAAATAAGTACTGATATAATCCAGAATATGGATTAGTCTTGCAAATATTAAACTAAGTGAAAAGATAAACAAAAAAAATGCCACTTTTTTTGGCGATATTTCCCTTATGTGAAATATCCATAATAGGCAAAACCATAGAGACAGAAAGTAGATTAAGGGGTATCAGAGACCGGGGAATGGGGTGCAACTGCTAATGGGTATGGGATTTCGTCTCATTTTGTCGCCCTCGGCAGAGTGCCGTGGCGTCACGGCTCACAGCAACCTCCAGCTCCTGGGCTTGGCCGATCCTCTTGCCTCAGCCTCCCGAGGAGCCGGGACCACAGGCAGCCGCCAAAACGTCCGGCTATTTTTTGTTGTTGCAGATTGGCCGAGGCAGGTTCAACCCTCCAACCTCGGGGTATGGGGCCAGCGCCCTACTCACTGAGCCACAGGCACCGCCCTGGGTATGGGATTTCTTTTGAGACAATGAAAATGTTCTGAAATTAGAAAGTAGTGCTGGTTGCACAACTATGCAAATATACTAAAAATCACTTAATTGTACACTTTAAAAGGGTGAATTTAATGGCATGTGAATTATATCTCAATAAAGCTGTTTCCTTAAATAATTAAAACAGTTCCTGATTATTAAGATCTAACCGTTCTAGGCCAGGTGCGGTGGCTCATGCTTGTAATCCTAGCACTCGGAGACCGAGAAGCGGGGATTGCCTAACCTCGTTGGTTCAAGACCAGCCTGAGCAAGAGCGAGACCCTCGTCTCTAGAAATAGGTCGTGTTGTGGCAAGCACCTGTAGTCCTAGCTACTTGGGAGGCTGAGGCAAAAGAGTCACTTGAGCCCAGGAATTTGAGGTTGCTGTGAGCTGTGACACTGTCGCACTCTACCAAGAGCAACAAAGTGAGACCCTGTCTCAAAAATAAAAATAAAATAAATAGGCCCGGCGCCTGTGGCTCAAGCAGCTAAGTCTCCACCTGAGCTGGTGGGTTCCAATCCAGCCAGGCTGCCGAACAACAATGATGGCTGCAACAACAACAACAACAAAAAAGGCGGGGAGCGCCTCAAAGCTAGAGGTCCCAGTGTGGGCATCAAAAGGGGCTGATTTGATTGGGACTGTAGTCATAGGTCAGAAACCAGCTTCAGGCCTAAAGTTGTGGCAAGCGCCTGTAGTCCCATAGTCCCAGCAAATTGGGAGCCGGAGGCAGGAGAATCGCTGGAGCCCAGGAGTTGGAGGTTGCTGTGAGCTGTGATGCTGTGATGCCACGGTGACATGTCACTACCCAGGGTGACAGTTTGAGGCTCTGTCTCAAAATTAATAAATAAATAAATAAAATAAAAATAAAATAAAATATAAACAAAACCTAACAAAGCATGGGCTTTGTGCATTCCTCTTATGAAAGCAGGGAAAGGATGCTGTTTTCTCCTCATTTCACAGGTGAGGGAGGACAGGAGGTTTGTCCCAGGTGCAACCAGAGTAGTGAGGGCAGGATTTGAACTCAAATGCTGACTGCAAGACTCTGAGCTCTTGCCCCATATAAGAGTGTTAAAGATGAACCATCTGAACATCACTCTGTGCCAACCAGATGGTGTGTGCTCCACTGTCATTCCACTTAAGACCCACCCCAAGAATTATCATGGCCAATTAGAGATGTGGACTGAGGCCCAGAAGGGAATGATAATGTACTGTTGGGCGATGGTGCCTACTCTCAAAGGAGTAGGGCGCCAGCCCCATATGCCAGAGGTGACAGGTTCAAACCCAGTCCCAGCCAAAAACTGAAAAAAAAAAAAAAAGAAAAGATAATGTACTGTTGATGACTCAACTTGGACCTGAATGTCCATCCTTGCACTATTAGGCTCAAGTGGGCCAGGAGTTGCCTCCTCAGAAGGCCTCTCCCAACCTCTGTGACCCCACTGACTTTCTTTTTTTTTTTTTTTTTTTTTTTTGCAGGTTTTGGCGGGGGTGGGGTGGGGTGGTGGTGCTGGATTTGAACCCGCCACCACCTCTGGCATATGGGGCTGGTGCCCTACTCCTTTGAGCCACAGGCGCCACCCCCCACTGACTTTCTCTTCGCTAACACATTCTGCCCTGGGTTCTTCTTAAAGCATATCTTGGTCAGTATCTCTCTCCTACCAAGTAGTGACTTCCACCCAGGCATTGAGACCCCCAGGCTCACGCAGATCAGTCCTCATCCTCGTTGGGCACCAGCCAGGATCTGCAGGATGAACAGTAGATAAATGAATGACCAAGTAGGGGAATTTCCTTTATTAATTCCTTAAAAACTTATTAAGTGGCCTCTATGGACCAGATGCTGTGCTGGACACCAGAGACATGCCACTGATAAACACAGAGCAAACCTCCTGGCCTCATGGAGCTCCATTCAAGGTAGGGAAGGAGAGGACCAAAGAGCCCAACACCCTCAGTCCCTCCCCATCTCGACTGCCTACATTCCTATCCCATGAGGTAGGTTATATGCCACCCCCTTTTGATGCCCACACTGGGACCTCCAGCTATAAGAGCTGATTTGATTGGGACTGTAGTCATAGGTCAGAAACCAGCTTCAGGCCTATAACTGGGCTCCACAACAATAGGACCATGCACTGCTCTGGGGGTAGTCTGCCATAGTTTAATAAAGGCAGCACCACTCTTCTTTTCACACAGGAGTTCCTGTCTGGGGGAGGGAACAAAATGGAGCCTCATTCCTGGGAAGAGTCCTAATGAGAAGACAAGACAGTGAGCAGGTAAATGAATGAACTCCAGCATCAGCACCTTCCTCTCCCCCTGCCAGGGCAGCCCTAGAAAGCCAGCTTTTCACACTCCTCTATGGTCTTTGGTGCAGGTTCTCAGCCTGGGGCCCCATCCAGGAGGTCACCAGCTCAAGGACCCACTTAGGACCGAGACAGCAGTAACAAGATGTTAGTGCTGCTACCCAGCTCTTGACCTTGTAGGCTTTGCCCTTGCTTTGTATGCAGTGCCCACCCTGTTAAGTTTTTTGCCTCCTCAGCCCCAGATTGGCAGAAATGAGGAACAGGAGCCAGTAGCTGCTACTTGCTGTCCCCAGGGCCCTGCAGTTTCCTGTTTAAAACGCACAGGACAGCTGGCACAGTGGCTTATGCCTGTAATCCCAGCACTCTGGGAGGCCAAGTCAGGTGGATTGCCTGAGCTCACAGGTTTGAGACCAGCCTGAGCCACAGCAAGACCCTGCCTCTAAAAAAAAAATAGCTGGGCGTTGTGGCAGACACCTGTAGTCCCAGCTACTTGGGATGCTGAGGCAAGAGAATTGCTGAAGCTCAAGAGTTTGAGGTTGCTATGAGCTATGACACCCTGGCACTCTACCAAGGGTAACAAAGTGAGACTCTGTCCCCCCAAAAATGAAAAAAAAAAAACATCTCATGGCAATCAATGTTAAATCAACACAAACCCATTGAGCCTACTCTGTGCCTGACACTGTCCTGGGCTGAGGATGTAGATGAACCAGAGTCCTCTGGCATGGCAAGGAGGGAGGCAGATGCCAAGTGGGCAGAGGTGCATCAGGGGCTAAGGGGCTGTTACACCAGAGGCTGGAGGAACAGGGAAGATTTCTTGAGGGAGGTAGCCCTTTAGCTGAGCTTCACAGGATGAGCCAAGTGTGGTTCCCCAAAGAGCACTGGCCATCCTCCAGTTGTTAGGGGACTGTGGCTCCCAAAGACCCCTGAGCTTCCCTGTAATAGCATTGGTATCCATAAATTGTCTTTCCACTCAGGATCTATCTCCTCCTGCCTCCTTAAGGACAGATTCATCTCTGTATGCCCAGAACAGGGTGGATCTTGAGCTTCTGCCAAATAAAGAGATGGGGTAGTGTATAGGGAGGCAGGCTGACAGGTGTGTGTGTGGGGGGGGTTGGAGGGGACAAAAGCCTGAAGTCTTGAGGTAGCTCAAGTGCTCTAGTGGTACCCCCCAAGCCTGGTTTCCCCTTTGTGGTTTCTCCAGCTCCGCCCTGTCCCCCTTTGGCTTCATCTACACAACTTCCTGCCTTCAGCACTAGGGTAGAGCCACCATGATACTAACTGCTCCCCTTTTCTGCCTTCTGGCCCTGATGGTGACAGGACTAGCACATGGCATCAGAGGTTCCCTTAGGGCCCAGGTAAGTGCTCTCAACTTATCCCCTATATCCTTTACCTCTGCTAGTCCTATGTCTGGGGTCAGCCCTAGTTGTTCCCATTTTTCAGAAGGAGCCACCAAGGCCAGAGAAGTGGTTGATAGGCCCAAGCCTACATGGGGAGAGAGGTTGACTCCCTAGTCCAGTCTTGGCATGGCCAAGAGCTAAGCCCAGGTTCCAGCAATGACTCCTCCATCCACTGCCCCTTTCCACTCTCGGTTCCTTGCCAGGACCTAGGTCCCAGGCCGCTGGAACTGAAAGAGGTCTTCAAGTTGTTCCAGGTCCAGTTCAACCGGAGTTACTCAAACCCAGCAGGTATCGTGAGGCACGTACATCTCCAGTCTGACACCCTTCTCCACTAATAAAGAAATTGAGGCTCAGGGTGGGGAGTAAGCTTGGCCAATGCCCCTCAGCAGGACAGTGGTAGGACTGGCAGTGTACATCCCGGATTCCCAAAGGCATGTGTGGGGACAAGATCATTTTTTTTTTAATTTATCTTTTTTTTTTTTTTTTTTTTTGCCGGGGCTGGGTTTGAACCCACCACCTCTGGTATATGGGCCAGTGCCCTACTTTTTGAGCCACAGGAGTTGCCCTGGGACAAGATCATTTTTTTACTAGGAACTTGGAAGGCAAGCGGCAGCTGTTGGGGGCCTGTCCTAGTCCTAGAGGATCTCCTGGCTTCATAGCTGCTTCCCTGTGATTCCAGACAATGGTTGGGGGACTACCAACTAGTCATTTGTTCATTCAACAAATACCCAAGATACCCATTTTGTCCCCAAGTTAGGGACTCCCTCTCTACTCCTGTGAACTGCCAGCCCTGCTCCTGCCCTGAGTCTTCTCTTCTGTAACATTTGTCTATGGGCATCTTTTTAGCCCAAGCTGCCTGTGCATGACCTGTGCTGCAATGTCCCCACTTGTGGTCAGAGGTGTCACAAGGTGGAGGTGGCCTGCCAGGAAGCTGGTGTTCAGTCCCCCACCTTTTCCTTCTGAGTCACTCTGCCTCCAGACCCCTTGCTTGGCTTTTCTGCAGGTGGGTAGGCCCCCCTTGGGGAAAACCACTTCCTCAGCCTAAGTGTCTGCACTGGGGCTACAGGAAAGGAGCTAGTGACCACCTAGGTGAGTGGGAGGGAGGATGCTCAACCAGTGGCCACATCCTGGCCCCTGCAGCCTGGGAGCAGGCCTAACCTAACTTTCTTTTGGTTCAGAGCACTCTCACCGACTAAACATCTTTGCCCACAACCTGGCCAAGGCTCAGCAGCTGCAGGAAGAGGACTTGGGCACAGCTGAGTTTGGGGTGACTTCATTCAGTGACCTCACAGGTAAGTACCAGAGACCCTCCTGGCCTATAGGTGGTGGGTGAAGAAGCAGTCTTCTTGAGGGATGCTGGCAGGTGGACCATGTAGACTTTCTACTTTCATTGCCCAGGGAGGGACCATAAGAACCAGAGGGCTGGGTCTTGCCCCAACACAAGTTCAGAAACATAAAAGGCCTATGACCCAGCCCAGCTCTTGGGCCAAGGGCAGTAGTATCCTTGTCTTTCTGCCTCCCAGGGTATTACAGGGACCTAAATAGCCAAAGATGTGAATGACTGCAGTGGGAGAGGCAGAATAGGGAGAAAGGGCCAAAAGAGTAACCACAGTGGCCCTGCTTGTCACCCAGAGGAGGAGTTTGGCCAGATCTATGGGCATCAGAAGGCAGTTGGAAAGGTGCCCAGCATGGGCAGAAAGGTAGGATCTGAACAGCAGGGGGAGTCATTGCCCCGCACCTGTGACTGGCGGAAGACGGCTGGCATCATCTCACCCATCAAGAACCAGGTACCGGGGTGGCGCCTGTGGCTCAGTGAGTAGGGCGCCGGCCCCATATACCGAGGGTAGCGGGTTCAAACCCAGCCCCGGCCAAACTGCAACCAAAAAATAGCCAGGTGTTGTGGCGGGCGCCTGTGGTCCCAGCTGCTTGGGAGGCTGAGGCAGGAGAATCGCGGAAGCCCAAGAGCTGGAGGTTGCTGTGAGTCCTGTGACATCACGGCACTCCACCGAGGGTGGTAAAGTGAGACTCTGTCTCTAAAAAAAAAAAAAAGAAAGAAAGAAAAAGAACCAGGTACCTGCCCCCAGCCAGCAGGGCCTAGTCCCACCAAGGTGGGAGGAGAGGGGCCTGGCATGCACACCTACTTGCTTCCATCCACCCTCTTGCTTGCTAGGAAAACTGCAAGTGCTGTTGGGCCATGGCAGCAGCTGACAACATAGAGGCCCTGTGGGGCATCAAATATCGTCAGCCTGTGGAAGTCTCTGTGCAGGGTATGGCTGGGCAAGGGCACAGGTTTAATAGGGGGAAGAATTAGGGCTGTTCTCCCATACTGTCCCCTTTTGCATCAGAACTGCTTGATTGTGACCGCTGTGGGGATGGCTGCCAGGGCGGCTTCGTTTGGGATGCATTTGTAACTGTCCTCAACAACAGTGAGTACCCACCACTGTGGGCAGCGTGCATGGGCTATGGGGGTGTTCAGCAACAGAGCCTCCACCCTTGTTCTGCTCATCTCCAGGCGGTCTGGCCAGTGAAAAGGACTACCCATTCGAGGCCAGTGTCAAAACCCACAGGTGCCTGGCCAACAAGTACAAGAAGGTGGCCTGGATCCAGGATTTCATCATGCTGGAAGACAATGAGCAGAGTGCGGCAGGGCAGAGACACAGGGAGTGGTGGAGGGGGCGGACAGGACAGGACCAGGACAGAGGCAGACACCTGGGACTACAGAGATGGGGGATGGGGTGGGTTGAGGGCAGGAAGAAGATGGGGGAACATGTGCCAAGACCAGTGGCCACAGGGCAGGCAAGACCTGATGGTACCTTCTACCCCAGGAATTGCCCAGTACTTGGCTACCCATGGCCCCATTACTGTGACAATCAACATGAAGCTATTGCAGGTGAGATAAGGTAGGGAATGGGGGAGGGGCACATAGGGGAGGTGAATCCAGACTCAGCTCCTCTGTCTCTCTCCCATGCAGCATTACAAGAAAGGTGTGATTAAGGCCAACCCTACCACCTGTGACCCTCGGCTTGTGGATCATTCCGTCCTGCTAGTGGGTTTTGGCAGGATGGGGGCAGAGACAATCTCAACCCAGTCTCACCTGCGCCCTCAACGCTCCATCCCGTACTGGATCCTAAAGAACTCCTGGGGGGCCCATTGGGGAGAGAAGGTGAGTGGGATCTATTGTGGAAGGGGACAGGGCAGAACAAGCCTCTCCACTTCTGGCCCTGACATCCCCTAACTTCCCAGGGCTATTTCCGCCTGCACCGAGGGAGCAACACTTGTGGCATCACCAAGTACCCAGTCACTGCCCGTGTGGACCAACCAGTTAGAAAGCTCTCAGTCTCCTGTCCTCCCTAAACCCATCCAGCCGCCCCTCAGCTCTCTCCTGCTGCCTCTTCACCAGCTTCACCACAAGATTTCTGCCCATCCCACCAATCTTCTCAATTGGCTTGAATAAATGAAGGCAAGATCCCTTGGATTCTGAGTGAACTCAATTGAGGAGGGGAGATGGTGGATGAGTTGAACACAGACATCATTCCCTGATCTTTCCCAGTCCTTGCAGGGCTGACATATACATACATCCAGGGTGCTTAGAGACACAGACATCTGCAACACCTCCACAGGCTCCTCCCTCTGGAGATAGGATCGGTCCCCAAACTCATGACAACTTTATTGTCGGTACAGGCAGGGTGGTGAGAGAGGAGCCTCAGTCATGATAGAGGCGCAGGAGGCAGCCACGGAGGGTGCCCATGTAGCGGTCCCAGAGGGCCTGGTGCCTGTAATGGTAACAGTGATAGCTGATGTTTATACCATACTCACCGTGTCTGAGACACTGCTCTGAGTGCTTTCTATTCCATAATTCCTTAAGACCTCATAAAATTCTTACAATTCTAATAGTTATTATCCCTGTTCACATATGAGGAAACTTAGACATAGAAAGGTTAAGTGACCTGCCCAAGGTCACATAGCTTCTAAGCCAGGACTTACATCTGCCCCTGGAGTAGCAGAATGGGAAACCCTGAACCTGCAGGAGGGCTAGACCCTAGCAGGTGGCTGGCTCAGTGAAGGCCACCCTGGAGAAGGGAACGGGGTCTCTCACCGGAAGCCATCCAGGGAGTGGACAGATGCTGAATACTGATTCAGGAAGAGTCGCACGTCATTCAGTGGCCAGTGGTCAGAGCGGCAAGGTTCCACAAACTGTGGGCCCAAGGAAACATTTAGCACTGTTACAGCCTGGGGACAGTGAGGTTGGGGATCACAGGGCAGAGGACAGCACTACTCACCTTCTCCACGAGGTCCACAAATAAGTCTCTGACATCCTTATTGTGGGTCAGCTTAGCAGCCACATTCACCAGCCCCCGGGAAAGGTTCTGCGAGGCAGGGTCCTGAGAGTTCTGCCTTCTGCCCCAGAAGCTGGGGGCTGAGCACAGAAGCTCAAGGAGGGACAGGCTCCTCCCCAAATCTATCCACCTCCCTCAATCAACCAAGTCTCTGTTGTTATGAGCTGGTTCCCCCTCACACGCCGACAGAGAATGCGGCAGTGCCACCTGCCCGTCAATCTCAGGCAGGCACAGAGTAGTGCAACAAGGGTAGTGCACTGCAGGCTGAAGGTGCCCAAGGGACAGAGGTTGGATGGGGCCACAGACCTTGAAGTTGGCTTCCATCTCAGAGAAGACACCGAGCTTTCCCCGGAGAGCAGTGCACACTAGGCTGCAGGGAGACAGGGTCATGCTTAGAGCTAGCTGGGCCCCTATTTCAAGCCCTGTCCCATAGACCACCTCTCAAGGTCACCTCTTGTGTAGGTCCAGAAGATCCTTGTCAGCCACTAGCACCTTGAGCTCTTTCAAGTCCTGGAGAAACTCCTTGTCTAAGTCCATGTCCATGTCATCCATCTGGGAGTCTGTGAGGCCCACGAAGGGAGATGGGGTAGGCGAAAGAAATTCCTCCCACGACACCCCAGTCTTCCTTATCCACTACTTTACTGCACCCCACAGGACAGAAGAGGAAAGCAAGTTTCAGAAAGGTGGAGTGACATGCCCCAGGACATAGAGAGACAACGAGCCCTTTGTCTGCAGACAGAGGAGTATTTGGTAAAACCAATTATGAGCAGGTGACCTGGGTGGGACCCTGACCAGAAAATGATGCTGGGAACTGGGGGCCTACAGGAGAAACTGCTAGAGGGAACCAGCAGTTCTCTCTCTCTGAGAGAACGAAGTGGTATCTCGGCACCTGGGTCAGTGGGGGCCTCACCGACGGCTCCTAGAGTCCAGTTCTGGATCATGAGCTCAGCACAGAAGGCAAAGTCGCCAAAGCTCAGATACTGCAGTTTTTTCTTCCCTGTCTCAAAGCGGTTGTTGGCAAAGAAAACGATGGCTGCATAGTCCCTGCAGAGAGAGGGGGGATACTCTCAGTGCTTGAAATTCCTTCTTGGAAAATAGCTCCCATCTGTATCTTCAGCTGGGCATCTAACTCCTGGTCTCTCTCTGCCCTAAATTACCGTAAGACATGTCTCAAGTCACTTCATCACAGGACTCCTCATCTAAATTTTTAGACTAAGTTTCCTAAGGGATACATGGGAGATTACAAGGGCGACAGCTACCATTCACATAGTACCTCCGTTTTTCTTGTTTTTTTTTTTTTTGAGACAGTCTTACTTTGTCGCCCTCAGTAAAGTGCCATTTATCATGCTCACAGCAACCTCCCACTCTTGGGCTTAAGTGATTCTCTTGCCTCAGCCTCCCTAGTAGCTGGGACTATAGGTGCCCACCATAATGCTTGGCTATTTTCTTTTTTGTTTAGCAGGCCTGGGGCAGGTCTGTACCTACCAGCCCTAGGTGTCCTAACCACTGAGCTATGGGCATCCCCCCACTGAGTACCTCCTAAGTGCCAGGAATCATGCCACAAACTTACATTGGGTACCTCACAATAGCCTAACTGGAAATGGCCAGACTGGGATTTGAACCTGGGTCATTCTGATTCAAAAATTCAAAATACAGATTAGAAGTGAGATAACCATACCCCAAGCATAGCTAAGAGGACAAAAGGATTGCATTGGAGAAGGTGGGCCAACCTTAGGGCCTAGGGAAGGAATGTACAAGAGGGAGAGATGGCTGGCCATTCACCTGGCCAGCCGGTCAGAGAGCAGGAAGTGTTGCTGAATGTTATCCACCAGGGAGCCCCGCATTTCCTCCACCACCTTGAAGACGCGTTTGAAGTTGTCAAACTGCAGGGCAGTTAGGGAGGGAGGGATAAGTGGTTAGAAGGTACTCACAAAATAAACTATTTATTGAACATCCCTCTCTCACTTATCTACCTGTCCAATGAGCAGATGCTGATTTAGCACTTGTTTTTCCTTCAACCAACGATTTGTTATTAGTACCTGTTATCAATTCAACGAATGTTTATCAGCTTTTGCCATCTTGCCTTGGACAGATGTTTACTCACTCCTGTCTCTATATTTAAGCCTGTTTTAGCATCATGCTCTCCAGATCTTCAGGAGCTTCATCTGGAACTGACTCTCCTAAGCTCCAGGAACTCAAAAATCAGTGAATGCTAAGCCATCCATGGGGAGTTCACAAGAGACACAGAAGAAAAGCATCAAAAGTGTGGGTTACTTCTCTTTGGCACCATCAAAAGGCTTGTAGGGAAGGTGGCATCTCACCTCCTGCCTTGGATTTCAAGGAGTGGATATGGTCAAGAACAAAACTCTCTAGGTAGGAGCAACATGAACAAAAGAAAACCCTAGTCTGGAAAAATGTAAGCCTAAATCAGTCTGCAGGGACAGTCTGACGGTCAAGGATGCAGAGTGCAGGGGAAAGCCATAGTCAAATCTGGGTGTCTGACAGGTCACTCTGGCCACACAGCATGAGCTGCCTTAGAAGGAGCACAAAGCAGGGAGAAGAGAGCAGGTATAAAGCTGCTACCACAATCAAAGGCTGAAGCTGGGGCAGTGGCCAAAGGGATGAAGTGAAGGGGTGGACTGTAGATGGGGTACTGTATGTGTGGGTACAGTGCCCACCTGTCTCCGGCAGCTCTTGAGGGTGATGCCTGTTTTAGTACTGATGTCGTCCAGGTCTTTCTTGGTGCCCTTGGACAGCTTCTTGCCCAGCACCTCACGAACAAAGGCCTCATCAAAGTCGTAGTACCTTGTGGAGGCAGAGGACACCACTGACCCTTCATAAAGGAGGGAAAAGGGGGCCTGGTAGGGCCTGGGTCTGTCCCTTTCTGCTTTCAACTTTCTGAGTGCCTAGGTAAGTCCTATCCCTCACTGGGCCTCAGTTTCCGCCTGCAAAATGGGTATACAGTCAGACAGGTTGGTGTCTCCACCATCCCACCAGGTGAGCACCTCTCGATGAGCAGCGCTTGTCGGGAAGGCGGGATCTGAAAGATGAGCTGGTGCAATAGCTTGGGTGGTGCGTGCAGCAGGCGCTCAAGCATGTGGAAGGTGCGGTAGTGGTCCATGGTGTCGCTCTGCAGCACCGCCGCTGTGGCGCCCGTCTGCTCCAGGATTCCCGAGCGCACCCGCAGGGCCACCGCGTCGCTCACTGGGGAGTGGGCGCTAGTATTAGGCCCCGCCCCACCGACCCTGAGGCTCTCCAGAGGTTTGGGCCTGGAGCCCTACACATTCCTTACTCCCAGCTGGCTGTCCACTTCCCTAAAGGATGCCTAAGTCTTGGCCCCGCCCCCTCTCCCATCCAAAACAACGGGTCCTCCTCACGGGCTCCCCAAGATGGCCCCTCACAGACCCGAGTAACCATCCAGCCAGAGGCGATATACGTCCTCGTCGATAAGGGTCGTGTTTCCCACGAAGATGTCCAGCTCGCTGGTCATTGCGACGCCCTGGGCCCCAGCGCCCAGAGCAGGAGCGAGCACTGCCTGGGCCGGGCCCACTGTCGCCGGGCCACTTCCGGGAGCTCTGAGATTCCGCTCCCGGCACCCGGAGCCAGCGAAGGACCACTTCCGGGACAGAGGTGGGTGGGGGCAGGAGCGGTGAAGAAAGTGGCGGAGGCCTGGGCGATGGAATAGCCCCACCTCCATCTGGGAGCCGGAGTCTCAAGCTCCTCCTTTCTCCCTGCCCCACCCCACCCCCCGCAGCTGTTTGCAGTGGGGCGTCTAGAGTGCTTCCTCTGTCCTGGCAGACTCTCCCCACACATCCTTCTTTTTTTCCCCCTACCTTCTTTGCCCTTTTCGGGTCCTCCTAACTTTGACTTGTTTCCCAAACTTAGGGGTTTCACGGTCCTTAAACCTTAATCTCTTCTCTGCAAAAGTCCTGACTTCCAAGGGCTCTTGCTGGAGGCCCCTCTGTCTATTCTGCGGTCAAGCATTTCTGGGGGCATGGGGCACCTGCTCGCACCGTGGTTTTAGCCACACCCCGCCCCCACACGAGCTAATAATGTCTCTTATTTAGCCCCTCAGAGCCTGGCCTGAAGTCCACATCCGAAAGGGCCGCCTTTCTGTCTTTTCATGCTGTTTTCCCATAAGCCCCTCAAAAAGCTCAACACATTCCAGACTGATCTCGCTCGCTCTCCAATCTGTTTCCTTCCTGCGTCTCTATCTCAGTGACAGCCCCAACATCCACCCAGTTCTCAGACTAGAAACCTACGCTTTCTCCCAGGTTCCTCTCTCTCCATATTGAGATCTGATTTGCCTCCTGAATATTTCTAGTATCTGTTTGTCCTCTTCACTCCCACCAACGCTGCCCCAGCCGAGTCTTTCTGCATAGCGTACCCAGATCATTGACACAGTGTTGCTGATCTCCCTGCCTACATCCCCTCCTCCCACTATTCAGCCCACACAGAGCAGCCTGAATAATTTTTTAAAATGCATATTTTAAAATGTTACTCCCCTGTTTGAAATCCTTACTGGTCTTTGAAAATGCTCCAACCTAGTATTGAAAGCTCTTAAGAATCTGGCTTCTGGGCGGCGCCTGTGGTTCAAAGGAGTAGGGCGCCGGCCTCATATGCCCGAGGTGGCGGCGGGTTCAAACCCACCACGGCTAAAAACTGGAAAAAAAAAAAAAAAAAAAAAAAAGTCTGGCTTCTACTGTTTAAGCCTCCCTCCCTCACTTACCACTTTCCTCCACACATCCGCTTTTCAAAAACGTCAAGCTACCCTCATTGTTCCTAAAGCAGCTCTTTTAGGTCTTTCACCATTATATTCTCTTCCTGAAATAGTTCTCTTTAATTGTCAAAGTCACATGCATCTGTCAGAGCCCCTCAGATGTCAACTTTTGGGGATTTATCTCAGACCAAACTTCTCCATTTTTTTAATTTGTTTTTTTGAGACAGTCTCTCTCTGTTGTACTGGGTAGAGTGCTGTGGTGTCATAGCTCACAGAAACCTCAAACTCCTGGGTTCGAGCGAATCTCTTGCCTCAGCCTCCCAATAACTGGGACTACAGGCGCCTGGCACCGATGCCTGGCTAGTTTTGGTAGACACCGGTCTGCTCTTACGCAGGCTAGTCTTGAACTCCTGAGCTCAGTCGATCCGCCCTCCTGGGCCTCCCAAAGTGCTAGGATTATAGATGTGAGCCGCCGCGCGCCCGGCCCTCCATTTGCTTCTTGTTTAACAAAACCTAATCTCCTCTGCCCGACTGCGACCTCTGTGAGCTGAGGATCAGGATCTTAGTCAAATTTATGTCTGTATGGGCCTTGCACACAATAAACGTTTATTGGAAAAACAAATCCTTTTTATGTTCCTCCTCCCAGGCAGGTAACGCTCCCTAGGAGACAAAGTAGGCAGATGGTAAGATAGTACGTTTGGACTCAGGGTTCCCGGGAGTTAGATTCTTAGTAGGAGGGATTGGAGAGATCCGTCTAAATTCTGTCGGGGATAAGGAGTCAGGGGCTGACGCCCGTGTGCTGGATCTCAGAGGAGCCGAGAGGCCTAGTCTCGAATTTAAGGAGATCTGGAATTTTGGGGTAGGAAGCGCCTAATCTGGGGCTGAGAACTGGCACTGAGGACTACGACACCGAAGTCCACGGACTTCGTGGGCATGACACACCGGGGTCCGGAGTGGGTAGTGAACAGATTCCCAGTGCTCAGGCCCCGCCCCTTTCCCTGGAGGCTTCTGGGGATTGGCTGTCTTTCCGCAACTCTTGTGGCCCCGCCCCGCGCGCGCCCAGCCGCGTGCCCACCAAGGGTGGTTGCTGCAGCCTACGCTACCTCCGCCACTGCTTGCTGCCCGCGGAGCCGGAGCCAGAGCCTGAGCGGCGCTGGGCCCGACGTGGGGCTCCTTGGTCGTGGCGGTGGGCAGGCGATGCTCCAGCGGCCTAACCAGCCATGGAGGCCGAGGCAGGCGGCCTGGAGGAGCTGACGGATGAGGAGATGGCGGCGCTGGGCAAGGAGGAGCTGGTGCGGCGCCTGCGGCGGGAGGAGGCGGCGCGCCTGGCGGCACTGGTGCAGCGCGGCCGCCTCATGCAGGAGGTGAATCGGCAGCTGCAGGGTCACCTGGGCGAGATCCGTGAGCTCAAGCAGCTCAACCGGCGCCTGCAGGCAGAGAACCGCGAGCTGCGCGACCTCTGCTGCTTTCTGGACTCGGAGCGTCAGCGCGGGCGGCGCGCCGCGCGCCAGTGGCAGCTCTTTGGGACCCAAGCATCCCGGGCCGTGCGTGAGGACCTGGGCGGCTGTTGGCAGAAGCTGGCCGAGTTGGAGGGCCGCCAGGAGGAGCTGCTGCGGGAGAACCTGGCACTTAAAGAGCTCTGCCTGGCGCTGGGCGAGGAATGGGGCCCCCGCGGCGGTCCTGGGGGCGGTGGAGGCTCAGGCTCCGGGCCAACACCCGAGCTCGCCCTGCCCCCCTGCGGGCCCCGCGACCTAGGCGATGGAAGCTCCAGTACCGGCAGCGTGGGCAGTCCGGATCAGTTGCCCCTGGCCTGCTCCCCCGATGACTGAGGACGTTGTCTCTACGCCAACGCCCGCCCGATTGCTCCCTGAACGCTGGTACTGCGATGGACCTCGGGACCTGGATGCCGTCCTGGCTGCGCAGGAGAGGCCGCTGGAATAGACTAAGAAACGCTGAAACTGAGGAGGGCCCTTCGCCCTCGCTGGTGGGGCAGCAGGAGGACTGGAGGCTGCAACAGATGGATTTGCTGGAGGTTGGGTGGGGGTTAATAAACCGGGAAGGAAGCAGAGCCCGAGGCCTGGGCAGCGTCTGTTTGGTGCTCGCCGGGGTTGAAGCGAGGGTGCAGACCCTGAGATAGGGTACCGGTCCCATTCGGAAGGACTACAGTACTAACGACTCCCCCATTAGCTTGAGGCTGGGATGGGATGCGGGGTGGTGGTAAACCACTGACTCCCCCGGTCGGGCTCCGGGACAACCCGTAATCGGGCCTCTGAAGTGGCTCCAGTTCCCTTCCTGGCTCCTTCCTGTCCAAGACAATGGGGCAGGAAGCAGGTGTTGGGGGCCTAGAACCCACTCGGCAGCCTCTTCTGAGGCAGGAAGGGGGCATAACAGCGCCCCCCTGTGGCACACTCTGGAGTGCTGTTGCCCCCATGGGGAGAAGGATGAAAATCCTCTTCCGCTGTACCTAGCGCATTCTTTCTACTCAGTCATGGAGATAAGGCAGAGCGTATGTAGCTCCGTTTGTCAGATAAAACAGTCGAGGTCCAAAAATATCAATTTGTGGAAGGTCATGCAGTGAGGCTGTGGAGCTGGGTCCAGAACCTTGGTTTTCTGGCTCCAAATGTTCTTCCTTTAGCTCTGGGTCCAATGAGACATCTAGGCCAGAGCTTGAAGCCTTTTATTCCATTTTTGCAGGTTTATATAAAAATACTCTCTTTAGGAAAATAAATAGCAGCTTCCCTCACTGTGGAGGCTTGGATTTCCTGGAACTGAAGGTTTCTCAGAGCTGGGGTCTGCAACTCAGCTCATCACAGAAGCCTCTGGCTCCTCCTGCAACTCAGGAGGAGCAGGTAGAATGCCCTGGTTCAATCACCTGCTGCTGCTGGCAGTGGGGCTGGGTGAATTAGTGTTGCACGCTGGTAGAATGGCACCTTCTGTCACTGGGTAGAGTTGGGTGGATCACAGGAAGAGGGTGATGTAGAGTTTGGGGGTAGTCAGAAGGGGCTAGGGCTCCAGAGGACCTCAAGGGGTCTACAAAGTGTCTTTGGGCTGCCAGGATTCCTCTGGCCCAAGTGGGAGATATTTTGTCTCTGATATAGTGCAAATTGTGCTAACGAGGCCAGCTCTAGAAAAACAGTGGGCAACTCTGGTGGCCCCAAGCTGGCTCTATTGGGAAGCAAAATAAGCTCAGTCTTATCTGGAGGGATGGAGAAGAACCTGCTGGGTTGGGTGTGGGATATGGTCCAGGCCAGCTGGACCAGTTGGGGAAGGGGAGGAGATGTTCGCTAGGGTGGCACCTGTGGGGAGCTAGGCTGGGGTGCCTCACAAAGCAAGGAGGGTGGGGGAGCCAAGAGGGTCAGAGGATGGGTCCCCGCTGCTGCTGCTACTCTTGCGATGAGCTGAGGCACAGGGCTCAGGGGTACTGGGGTAGGTGAAGACTAGACTGGGGGTAAAGGGAGTCAGGGAGGGTGTGGTCATGAGTGTGGGGGTATGCAATTCCTCAGGTTCAAGCACAGGTCCTGGGGACAGGGAGATACAAGGTACAGGGCAGCAGGAGGCTGGAGGGCTGCTGGTGTTGCTGGTACTTCCTGTGTCCCTCTCCTTGGCTCCTTCTGGGATTTTGCAGATGGGTCGGTGGGCTTCCAACACTAGCTCCAGGCGCTCCTTCTGCTTCTGCAGCTCCTCAATCTCCCGCTGCAGCCCAGATTTCTCATCTTCTAGCTTGTCCGTTTCCTGTAGAGGACCAGTGAGGAGTCAGGAAGATGAAGGCTGAATACCCTGTAGTCCAGTGGTTCTCAACCTTCCTAATGCCGCAATCCTTTAATACAGTTCCTGTGGGTTGTGACTCACAGGTTGAGAACTGCTGCTGTAGTCAGATGGTGCTGATGGTGGGGTGGGAAGTCCTTAACAAGTCTGGACTGCAACTCCCATGAGCCCCTGGGAGAAAATGGGCATGACTCCCATCAGGTCGGACTCTAAAAAGGAGATTGCTAGCTGAGCTTCGGCTCTCCTATGCAGTGAGTGAGAGGTGCTACAGCCAATTCTTAATCACTTTTTCCTTGACCTATTTCCAGAAGGACTTCCCCTCCGATAGGGAGCCAGGGTGGTGGTGGTGGGGACTACATACACTGGGGATCCCCAGACTCCTGGGAGCTGGGGTCCCTCTAAAACTCTGGGTGCCCTCCTAGGAACGGGTGCTCACCGCCTGCAGGAAGTCAGTCAGTTCCTTCCTCCGATTCCTGCACTTGGCTGCGGCCAACTTGTTCCGCTCGCGCCTTACTCGCCGTCGCTCCTCCTCCTCTGGGCTGATCTGGGGGGTGGTTAGGGTAAGGGCGGTGGTGAGGAAGACCCCCAATGCCACTGAGAACTCACTCTCCACCCCCCACTCCCCCGCCCAACAGTAAATAATTTAGGACTGCTCTGACCCTCTCCAAGGAGTGCCCCTCACTGAAGTGCTAGCTTGGTCAGATATCCTGGCACCTAGCTTGCGCTCATTTGCTTCTGATAATGCCCTGTCCCTCCACAAACCTTAACCCTCCTCATCTACCAGGACTCAATTACCATGCCCCTGGCTCCAGGAGCCCTTCTCATTCCTCAGTCAGAAGTGGCTTTTCCCCCTCTGAACACTTGGGGCAGTGTCACCCCTTTTTGCAGGACCTTCATCCTTCTGGATCTCTAGACCACCAAGTCCTCTCCGCCCCCCTCTGCCCCCCCCCCCCCA
Source organism: Loris lydekkerianus (assembly GCA_963574355.1). Classification (NCBI taxonomy): domain Eukaryota; kingdom Metazoa; phylum Chordata; class Mammalia; order Primates; family Lorisidae; genus Loris; species Loris lydekkerianus. The sequence continues at coordinate 38,311 of CAUYPK010103722.1, forward strand.
GGAACTGTGGACACTAGGAAAGGCTAATGAATGCTGCTGAATAAGTTGCAATTTATTGGAATCCCACTATGTGCCAGCTAAGTGCTTTACATAGATTAAAAAACAAAACAAAACATAGATTCTTAACCTAATTTACATGTAAGAAAGAGAAGCCCCAGGAGAATAGGCTTGCTTATGGTCCCAGAGCAGGACTTAGGATCCACTCACCCTGTCTGATATTGAGTAAGAGGCCAAATGATAGAGACCACCCCAAAAGGACCCCACTCACAGCTCAAAGCCCTATCTTAGACTACCCAGAATCAAAGGATCACCTCAGGAAGGAGGAACGGGAGGGGTTACTCCTGGCTCACAAACATAGGGGCTACTATGGCTCACAAACATGGTCCCCTTTTTCAGTTGGTCACAAAGACCAGGCATTCTGTTTCTGAGAAACCTGCCCCTGGCTGATCTCACATCTCTCTCAGCATCCCTACTCACCTCCATCCCCTCCTGGCCTTCAGAGCAAGCTTTTGAATGTAGAAACCTTACCCCTCCACAGTCTCCTATATTAAAATGTCCCAGGGAGAGGAAAAAGGAGTCACTCCTTTAAAGACTGTCCATCTCTTATTCATTTATTTTGGTGAGGACCTCAGGGAGTCAGGAGTTTATAGCTCCCTCTGCTTTGAGCCTTCTGTTAGCTCCCACTGAGACAAGGTAGCTTGGTAGTTAGGATCTGACTTCAGAGTTGGATAGACCTGGGGCCAAGGCCAGTCCTGTCTCATTACTCACTACTTGTGCAAGTGACTACCCCTCTGTGCCTTCATTTCCTGGGCTGGAAGATGAGGAAAACCAGAGTACATCCCCCTAGAGGATTTTTTGTGGGGATTAAATGAGATGGTGAAACTGACACCCAGAAAGTAGCTGAAGGGACCTTCTATTTCTGTTCTCTCCCAGGCAGTTTAAGCCCACCCTCTCCATGTATGTGAGCAGGCAGAGCCCCTGTCTCATTTCCATATGCACACTCTACATTCTCACCACCACCTCTATTCCTACACCTGCCATCCCCGCCATCTGGAATGTCCTTTACTTCATGTCTACCTATACAAATCCTATCTTTCTTTCTTGGCTAATTCCACCTTCTCCAGGAAGATCTTACTGATCCAGAAGTGACTGTTTGATCTCTGGGGCTTCTCAGGGGTTCTTGTCATTTTCTGCCTTAGACAATAGACAGCAGTGGTCCTGCCTTACCCTCTTCTAAGCCTTTGCTCTCCTTTCTAGCAAGAGCTTGTCCTCTGTACCCTAGCATCCCTCTGGGCAATCAGACCCAGTATTATGCTTCTACTTCTTACCTGTTCAGAGGGCCGGCAACGTACTCCTGGAGGTGGCCCCAGGGCCCGGATGACTCCTGGCCGGGATTGTGGGGGGCTGTACTGGGGATAGGATAGAGGTCTAGGGTAGCTGCTGGGTCCCAGAAAATGAGGCTGCACCATCCACTGCAGCTCCTGACTGCCACTCATAGCGTTGATGCTTGGCACAAGGTGGAACTTCTGAGGGACAAGAAATGGAGAGCCAGAGATGAGGTCTCTGGGGATTGAGGGGCTTTCAGTGAATAGAGGTCAACAATACTGCTCTCCCTCAATGTAGATACTGGTTCTGAGGGACCAGAAAGAACACCACTTGACAGTCAGATATGGGCTTGGTGGCAAATCCCTAGTCAGTAGCTGTGTGTCTTTGGGTAGGTCACATAACCTCTCTGTGCCTGTTTCTACATCAGAGCTAATAAAGTATGAACTGCCAAGCACTCTTCTATCCACTTAACAAATACTGATTCATATAACTGGCATAATACAGGGTGTCCCAAAGGTCGCCATACCTAGGGAAAATAAGAAATTGTAGCTGCATGTACCTTTATTTATAAAATATTCATTACACAATTTTTTCCATTACAAAATTTTACAAATTATTTACAACATATTCTCTATGTGTTGGCCACCTCTTTGCAAAATTTTGTAGTGAATATTTTGTAAATAAAGGTACATGTATTTACAATTTACAATTTTCCCTAGGTATGGCAAACTTTGAGATACAGGGTTTCAGACATGAAAATAGTCCACAGACACATAGCCAGCAGGTAGGAAATGGGCTCTTACCCACTCCTGCCATCTGCACAGAAAGGATAATTATGGCACCTAGCTCTCAGGGAGGCTCTGAAATCAGGTTAGAAGATTTGTGTGACAGTTTGTTAAGTGGCAAGCACCCAATGTAGATAGGATGTGACAGAGAAGAGCTACTGCTCTGCCTTCAAACTATCCCAGTTCTAATCTCAACTCAGCCACTTACTGGCTGTGTGACTCTGGGCAAGTTATTTAACCTCAACGTGCCTCAGTTTCTTCATTATTAGTATTACCATGGGCAAGGAGTACAACATCTCATTTAGAAAATGCAGTGGCACAAAATAATGGCGGGGTTTTAAATCCACGAGGTTTTAGATTCCACGAAATATGGTAAATTATATGGAAAGCGCCCAGCACGACGCCCCTGTGACCATTCTCTTTCAGCCAGTAAGCTGAGGAATGAGTTGGGACAAGGACTCAGTACTCTGGGAGGAGAACGGGGTTTGAGCTTTGCCGCTGGGCCCCGGGTATCGGAGCCCAGTCATCCGGGAAGCGCCCCACAAGCTTAGGCAAGTCCCAACAGCGGTGGCACTGGCCCTGTGCCGCAGGCCCAGCGGCCCAAGTGACCCCAGTTCCGGGCCCGAGGCACCGCCAGCGGCATCTCTAGCTTCCAAGGTTGTCCCGGCTCGGGTCGCTGCAAGCCAGGAAGGGAGGGGCACCCGGAGTGACTCAGCCTCCGTGACTCGGCGGAACAGACGCTTCTCATTCCCTCCCTGACTACACGTGCTCGCAGCCCCTCGACAGGAAATGGACACCTGCAACCTCTCAGGTGCCCCCACCCGGCAGTGGGCGCCGTTCGGTGCCGAGAGGCTGGGGTCGCCGGCGTGGCCGGCAGCACGAGCCCGCGTACGTCTAGCACCTGAAGCTCTCCACTTGCCCTGTTTGGCAAACAGGTCGCGATCCAGTTTCCTGGAAACTGCCAGGTTCCACTGCCGCGGCCCGCCAGACTCCAGTGTATTGAGAAAGGGATAAGGAATTGGCAACGGAGTAGAGAAGGGTAAACAGGCGGGACATGCTGACGATTACAGTGGTGAGGATTCCCACTCTGTACCGGCTGTCCTATAGATCTGCGGTCTCTCGTGGGTCGGGACGTTTCAGCCACAGCCCAACTCGGGATCCCAGGAATTTTAGCCCGAGATGGAGAGACTCTGATCCGTCGGGGCTAGGACTAGCCGAGGCGCCCGGGGTCCCTTCTGAGGCAAGTGGGACACAGAAATTAACGGTGGACAGGAGGAAAAAAAGAAGATAACAGAGATGGAGGAACAGATCAGACAGGGGGAAGGAGGCGGGTGAGAGAAGGAGCGTTCACGGGCCTTTGTTCCTCCCGCTGCGTGCCTTCCTCCGGGAGGGGCGGGGGAGATTGGTCCCTGGATGGCAGAGATTGGGCGGAATTCTCCGCCATGGCCCCAGATCCGGGTCCTATCCCGTTCCCGGCTCCGGTCCCGGAGCTTGCGGCAGCTGACAGCCGCATTTTGACTTCTGGCCACCTGGGAATCCCAGGGCTCGCACCCTCTCACCTGCTGGGCCACAGCCTGCGCGGCGGCAGGGGTCTGCGGGGGACCGCCGTACGCGCCGCCGGCCCCGGAGCTCGGTCCGGGTTCCCCGAAGTCTCGGAACATGCCTTGGGCTGGCTGCTCTGTGGGGTCCGCGTCGGCTGCTAGGGTTCTGACTCACGCGTGCCTCGCGGAGTCCTTCTTTTTATGAATGAAAAGTTCTAGGGCTGAACCACTTCGACGCGGGAGGTGGGGGCGTTTCGCAGCAGCGCCGGTCACCTCTGGGCTCCACCTCTCCAGACGCGCCGCCTTTTGCCAGTCAGTCCCAAACTTTTCGACGTCTTCTACTGTTGGGCAGCCGGCTTTTGGTGGGGAAAAGAGCAGACTCGGCGTCCCTCAGCAGCGGCGGGCACGCCCCCTCTTACGTAGCTGCCCATACATGGTACAATTTCCTCGCCACGCCCAGGTGCAGCCGAGGATTCCCCGCGGATTTACGTACCTGTGAAAGCCTGGTGCCCCGCCCGCCACGCCCCCTCGCCGACTGCTTCTGCGCACCCCTCTGGGTTCGCGCCTTCAACCCCTGGTGGCCTGACTGGCCTCCGTTTCTATTTCCGTGAAACTGGACTAAATAATGCACGTGGACGTTTGAAATGAAGAATGCGAAAGCCTCCTGGAAACTGTAATGTGGATTATAAATGCGATAGATTATTGTAATTATTTATTGAGTGCTTATTTCATGCCATAAACCACGCCAAGTGCCACCCAAAGCTTCCTAGAGCGAGGTCCCTTCGCTGACCTCAAGTAAGTAAAAAGTGAATAAATTACAAACCAGGGTTACAAAAAGAGTGATAAAGTGGAAACGTTTACAGTAAACAAGGTAATACTTTGAACTAGCCACAAATATAATGCAATATAATTGTGTTACTCAGGGTAATTTCAGGAGCGATGCCAAGTTCTAAGGGATCCTACAAGCAGTTAGAACCTGCAGTGGGACACAGGTGTCCAGAGGTCTGACAAATGCCATCTTCTTTACTGACAGTTCCTTTTGGGAGCGGTGGTCACCAGCTTGTATCAAAGGTCTGTGTGAATGCGAGGCCACCACCAAACGTGCTTGGGAGGTAGGTACCCATTTTACTTACTCCATTTATCATCTCCATTTTATAGATGGGAAAACTGAGGCTAAGCACTGTTGGAATGGGTTGCCCAAGGTCATTAAGTGAGTGGTTGAAGCAGGTTATCATGTTAGGGCTGTGGGACTCCAAGTCCAGGATCAGCCAAGATTTTTCAAAGCCCTCACTGCTTCAGAGACACACATGCAGAAGGGCAGTGCTTAGAGCACCCTTCCCACGTTTCCCCTCCGCTTCCTTGAATTTTATGGATGAGGAAACTGGACCATAGAGAACTCTGAGCCTTTATACCTGGCAGCGTTGCACAACTACAGAAAAAAGGGCTGGACTCTCTTTTTCACTAGTACCTCCATTTGATTAGCTCCAGTTTTTGCCATCAGAGAGGCAGGGTCCTGGGCTGCCTCCCTTGGGAACAGAGGCCAGGAGTCTGTGGGTACACTCAGGACTTACAGCCAGGAGGCCAACTTGGCCTTGGGGTTCTAGTCCCAGAATTACCATTTTCTGTCCATGTGAGTCTGGGCAGGTCACCTTCCTTCTGAGTCCCAGTCCCAACTGGACCTTCCCACTGATCTCATGGGGCTGTTGTGGGATCAAATGAGATCACAAAAGTGAAAGTGCTTTGTAAGCTGTTAAGTGCTGTACATCCAGAAGGTGGTTACCAGGCTGGTGCCACCTTTCTTGCTCTTGTTCTATTCAATGCTTATCGTCCTCTTAAAAGAAAAGAAACCACAGCCATTTATACTAACACAAGAAATATATGAGTGTGTGTGTATTTATGAGAGAGAGAGACACACACAGAGAGATTTTTTGATGTAGTGTGACCCATGGAAAGAACATGCATTCTGTAGCCAGACAACTCTGGGTTGTGGGCTTGAATTCTGTAAGCTGCTCACTGGGGTATAACCTAGATACGGCACACAATCTCTCAGAGCCTCTGTTGCTTCACCTGTAAAATGAAGATATAATGATATCTCATGGTTGTTAGAGAACAGAAATATAATGTCACATGCTTAGCACAGAGCATAATAAGAATTTGACAATAGTTGCAAAAATAAATTAACTTTTTTTTTCAAATAGAATTTTACAAAGTTTATCATCTATTGATTAAAAGATAAGTGAAATTCTACAACTTTTTTTTTTTTTTTTTTTTTGTGACAGAGTCTCCCCCTTTCACCCTGGCTAGAGAGCCATGGCATCATCTTAGCATACAGCAGCCTCAAACTCTTGAGCTCAAGCAATCCTCCTGCCTTAGCCTCTCAAGTAGCTGGGACTATATATGCCTGCCACAACACCCAGCTAGTTTTTCTATTATTTTTATTCATTTATTTATTTATTTTTATTAAATCATAGCTGCATACATTAATATGACTATGAGGCACCATACACTAGCTTCATAGACCATTTGACACGTTTTCATCCCAATAGTCAACATAGCCTTCCTGGCATTTTCCTAGTTACCGTGGCATGACATTTACATTTCACATTTGCTGAGTTTCACCCTTACCCTTGTAAGATGCCCCGTAGGTGTAAGTTTCACTCACGCCTACACACACACACACACACACACACACACACTAACTGAGATCTGAACTCCTTGGCTGAGCCCATGCTGGATAGGTAGGTCAGGGCTAACACAGGCAGCCAGGTGGTAGCACATGTGAGGCTGACACAGGTCAGTCTTAGCTACATTCATCTGCCTGCTCCAGAAACATCACCCTGCCTCCCTACCCAAGAAGTCTAGGGCAGCTGGTAGAGCAAGGACTCAGGTCTCAATTAGAGTGTGTGTCTGATTACATGACTTTGAAAGTCCCTTTCTGCTCTAACGGTCAACGGAGCCACAAGGAGGTCTTTTTAGAGGCAGCACATTCCAAGCTCCTCAGTCACTAACTCCCGCCTTGTGGCCACAGAGACGTTCCCAGTGTCTGACCTCACCAGCAGCTCTCACCCAGGGAGGCCAGAAAAGAACACCAGGAGGCCACAGAGGTTGATGGGAGTCTGTGGGCAGGGAGGGCTGAGAGACCCTGGTACTGTCCCTTGGTAGCTGTGTGAGACTGGCTCAGTCACTGCTCCTTGCTGGGCCCCAGAGAATCCCCACCTCTTGGGGTGCAGTGAGAGGGAGAGGAGGCTAGGCACCCAGTGTTCTCGGTGCCACCAGGGTACCCAAGGTGGTTTATGTTTTTCAGTTTCTTTTCACTTTTATAATGGAAGTTTATTTTTTATTTGAGGTGAAATTAATGTAACATGCAATTAACAATTTTAAAGTGTGCACTCCAGTGGCATTTAGTACATTCACAATGTTGTGCAACCGCCTTTCTTTAGTTTCAAAACTTTATCACTCCAGAAAAACACCTCATACCTATGAAGTAATCACTTCCTATATCCCTCTTCCTCCATCCCCTGGTAACCATTAATCTTTCTGTCTCAATGGATTTTCCTATTCTGGGCATTTCATGTAAATGAAACCGTAAGTTAAGTGGTCTTTTGTGTCTGACTTCTTTACTTTTCTTTTCTTTTCTTCTTTCTTTCTTTATTTTGTAGAGACAGAGTCTCACTTTACCGCCCTCAGTAGAGTGCCATGACGTCACAGGACTCACAGCAACCTCTAGCTCTTGGGCTTACGCAATTCTCTTGCCTCAGCCTCCTGACCAGCTGGGACTACAGGTGCCCGCCACAACGCCCGGCTATTTTTTGGTTGTAGTTTGGCTGGGGCTGGGTTAGAACCCGCCACCCTCGGTATATGGGGACAGCGCCCTACTCACTGAGCCACAGGCGCAGCCCGGACTTCTTTACTTTTCTTTCAAGACTCATGTTGCAGCATGTATGGATACTTGGTTGCTCTTTGTGGCTGAATAATATTCCATGATATATATACCAGAGTTGATTCATATAAAAGTTGTTGGACATTCCAAGGTGGGAGAATCACTTGAGCTCAGGAGTTCAAGACCAGCTTAAACAAAGTGAGACTCCCATCTCTACTAAAAAATAGAGAAATTAGCTGAATGTTGTGGCAGGCGTCTGTAGTCCCAGCTATTCAGGAGGCTAAGGTAGGAGGATTGCTT
>CAUYPK010103724.1:0-12934 GCA_963574355.1 Loris lydekkerianus
AATGTTTATTGCAGCCCAATTCATAATTGCTAAATCATGGAAGAAGCCCAAGTCCCCATCAATCCACGAATGGATTAATAAATTGTGGTACATGTACACCATGGAATATTATGCAGCCTTAAAGAAAGATGGAGACTTTACCTCCTTCATGTTTACATGGATGGAGCTGGAACATATTCTTCTTAGCAAAGTATCTCAAGATTGGAAGAAAAAGTATCCAATGTACTCAGCCCTATTATGAAACTAATTTATGGCTTTCATATGTAAGCTATGACCCAAGTATAACCTAAGAATATGGGGACAGAAGAAAGGGAGGGGAGGGGAGGGGGGAGGATAGGTGGAGGGAGGGTGATTGGTGGGATTACACGTACGGTACATCTTACAAGGGTACATGTGAAACTTACTAAATGTAGAATATAAATGTCTTAACACAATAACTAAGAAAATGCCGGGAAGGCTATGTTAACCAGTGTAATGAAAATATTTCAAATTATATATAAAAACAGTGCATGGTTCCCCATGATTGCATTAATGTACACAGCTATGATTTAATAAAAAAGAAGAAGAAGGAGAAGGAGAAGGAGAAGAGGAAGAAAAAAAATAGAATTGCCTTTTCTTGTACGGTTTTGCTGGCTGAGCTGTCAGTTTGGAGCTGCTGGTGGCCATCTTGGTATCATAAGTGGATACTTTGTCTGACAGCAAAATCTAGAAGAAAACAAAAAGCAGAGCCACAAGTTAGAAAAATGGAGAGATTAAGTTTCAATGCTATAATGACAATTTTTAACCTTCTGATACAGTTATGGCTAAAGCAAACTTTACTTTTCAATCATGTGAGATAAATTTATTCTTTTTTCTCTTTTTCTTTGCTTAAGCTAGTTGGTTTTAGTTTTCTTCTCAAGCTAAGAATAGGTAGTAATGCAAGCACTTCAAAATTTTCCTGCCACGACTTGAAGCTTACATAAATCTCTTACAGGAAAGACTTTTCTTCTACTCTCTGAGGTCCCGGAGGCCTGTGAATTGGACTGACAAAGGCAGATTAACAGGAGTATATATACAGATTTTATTTGATATTTATATTTTTATGTGGCACAGGGACTTCCTAGATAAAAGAAAATTACAGGGAAGTGGTTAGATCCAAGGTCTAAATATATTTCTAGGAAGAAGTGGTAAATTGTGGAGCCATGAAAAGGCAAAGGAAAAAGGGATTTGAAGTAAGGTGGTAAACTGTAGGAGTGGTACCGGGAAATACGTGGAGAAACCAATGAGAGATAGGGGTTCTTTTAGTAAGACTGGTTTGTACAGACTTACCGTGGCGTCAGCTCCTGCCTTTGGTGAAGCATGTTCTCCTTCCAGTACAGGGAGGCCACTTCCCACGCGAAATGCATGCCCTGCTTAAAGGTAGAGATGGGGGTCGGGGAATCCTTCCCATATCTGCTATTTCTCAGAGGCCATAAGCTCAAAATAAGAAACCTGCAAAAGTGGCATATTTTTGGTTCTTTAGTTCTGGTCCTCTTCACAGCCTATCTCTGCCTTTCTCAAAGAGAAAGTAGAAAACATACAGTATCTCCCCCGAATACTAGTTTCTGTTAGAGGTTTATCTACTCACATCACAGAATGAAAGGTTGTAGTGTAATCTGGGTGACTATGACTTTTTACCAGAGAAAAATAGTCATCTACATGCTTTAAAATTCCTATTCACTTCACAGGGCATTTGTTTTTATTAAACGTACAAAAATATATATCCACATTATACAAAAAACTAAGATCTTCCACAGATAGTTTTAATAGTACAGTCAAATCCAAGTCCATCTACTAGTCAATCCTCTTTCGTGTACATAATTACTTCTATGGGCAAAAAAACCCTCCCAAACTCATTAGAAACATCTGTGTATTTCCATATAATCCTCCTGCTGGATTTGCTTTGGATTTAGTTCTTAAAGATAGGCTCTAAGTCTTTAACTGAAGCTTAAAAAACAAATAGACTTTAGGTATCCAGGCTTTATTCTAAGTTCTAGGGAGATGCCTCCTGACTATGTTTTTTTTTTTTTTTTTTTTTTTTTTTTAATAAGAACCATTTCATCTTTCAATATCTGTTTTACAAGCTCTTTTCCATGCTCTTTCTGTTACTTACATACAAAGTGTCTAATGTTGTTAGCAAAGGAGTGACTTCCTGGGGCTGTGAGTAAATATATTGTCTCCCTCCCCCCATTCCCAGGGCAATTCCCTCTGAGGACCTGGTCAATTTATAGAATTATTATAACATTCAGAGGGCTCTTAGGGCTTTGAGCCACAGAAAGTATTTTCCTAAGACTGTAATTTACCTGTGACCTTTCACGGCTATTGTATATCTTCTGAAATACTCAGGAAGACTAAGTTACCGTGGCTTTGGGTACCTTTTGTTTTGTTCTGACAACTTGAGGAGCTGAGAGGTAGGTAATGCTGCACTCACACTTTCCACTCTGTATCGTTTGCCATGGGAGGAACAAACGTACTAGTGCCTTTAGACATGGGCACTTGGCTAGTCCTTTGTCAGTCTCACAGCAACATTTATCCATTTCCCAATATTTGGAGCTCCCGTGCCCGGCGTGTTAGCCAGGGTTCCCGTCACATGGAGGTTGACGGAGCTGGCTCCCAGCTGAGTGTGGCCCTGGGTTCCCTCTGTCTCCCTGAGCCTCTCAGGTCTGGCAGTACCAGGACAGGGGCCCGTGTGAGGAGGCCCAGTGAGCAGTGAGAATAACTCTAGGCAGCTTGGATGCCCTCATCACTAACCATTAGCAACTTCGCAAGGACGCCTTTCATTCCAGATTAATGCCACTGAGGGGAGAACTACGGAAATAGCTCTTTGATGTGGGAGGTGGAGGTGGGGGCCGTCCTGCTGATGCCCCAGCACTGCCCAGGTCTGTTTGGAACACTGTGAAGGGTGGAGCTGGGCACAGGGGAGTGTGGGTTACAGAGGAAGAGAGAGGAGAGGGGCAGGAAAAGGGAGCAGGCTGTGGAATTCAGATTGCTTTGCTTTTCTCACAGTTTTGTTGAACAGCGGCTCTATTTCAGAGATAAATCCTTCAGAAAAGAATTAGAGAAAAACAGTCTGAATTTATTCCTCTCCCCACTTTGATACCTGTTTTGAATTTTTTTTCCTGTAGTCACATCTGAGTTTGTGCAGCTCTTATATGTACAGAAACAGTTTCGTGTGAAGAGTTGTTATAAAGTAGATCAGTGAATAAAATGAATAAAAATATTAACATTTTAGGTCAAGACATTTATATTGCTGTGATGAAGAAACCTGGTAATTTTCCCATGATTTAAATGAAACCTATGCCTATAAGACATTCCAAGAAACAGCCTGCCTTGTATCTGCAGAGGAGGATTTCCCTGGCGGCTGCCTCTCCACTAGCCCTCTGTTAGCAGGACACAAAGTAATTGCAGTTGTCTCATGGCTGGTGCTACTTGGAGAAAATCATTGTCAAAAAGAGAACATGCAGATACACTGATTTAATGATTCATATGCTGCTTTGCCCTTTGGGTAGTGGTTGTTACCATGTAAATTAACTTATAAAACATATTCTAAATAGTGTATAAACTCTGGAGTGATTAGATAAAATTAAGCCAGGCTCATAAAGTCTCTCTGCACACACTAGGAATCTGCTGAAGGAGGCAGAACTTGAGATTCTGAAAACAGGCCGGATGACCTCCCTGTGCCATAGAACTTGGAGTCGTTTCCAATAAAACCTTTCTTTAATGTCTGGGCAAAGATCGCTTGCCAAACAAGTCAGCAGATGACAGAAATTGCAGGCTTTGGTAGAACTGCCTACATGTCTAGGCATGGGAAGTCTGTTCCACTTACAACTTCAAAGACCAATGTATGGACACTGCACAAAAGCCACCTGGCAAAATAAACTCAGGGTCACACAGCACATCAGGTCATCTGATCTCAAACGATTTTGAAGCCCGGGAAATGGATCTTCTTGAAACGCCCAGAATAGGGTCTTTAAGGACAATATAGTGTTTCTCAAAGTATAAATGGCCTGATGATTGAGTAATAGATGAAGATATTAACACTAATATTTTTTGTAAGATAGTTTATTTCAGATTAGTGGACTCCCTCCCTTATGGTTGAGGCAGGAGGTCCCCAAATATAGAAATTTTAATGAATATCTGATAAATACCACAAATATGAACAAACGTTAATATTTTTTCTTTCAGGTTTTTTTTTTTCTTTAAAAAAAAGTCTATGTTTTCTTCACTGGGTCCATTATTTTCCCTTTCCTCAAAGATCTGCTTCATCTGGTGCACGTATCCCAATTGTATTTTTATAGTTGTACTTTATTTTATGAACTGTAAATTGTGCTATATTTTCTAATTATTCTTGCTATTATTTAAACATTGTGTTGCTTTTTATCTATTGATCTTAGATGGGGTAATCTGAATTCTCTTAATTTCACAAATTATCCTGAAGGTTCTTTATTCTAGGGAATAAATTATATAGTGTACAAATGAAAAATTTATCTCTTCCTTTCTAATCCTTATGCCTCTATTTTTTCTTGTATTATTCCTTTGTTTAGAAACTCCAGTGCATTGGTAAGATGATTGTTGGCATTCTTGTTTATTTCTTACTTTAACAGAAATGCTTCTGAAATTTCACCATTTACACTAATATTTGCTGTCAGTTTTTTGTTGTTGTTGTTGTTGTTTGTTTGTTTTTGTAGAGACAGAGTCTCACTTTATCGCCCTCAGTAGAGTACCATGGTGTCACAGCTCACAGCAACCTCCAACTCCTGGGCTTAGGTGATTCTCTTGCCTCAGCCTCTCGAGTAGCTGGGACTACAGGCACCTGCCACAACACCCAGCTATTTTTTGTTGCAGTTTGGCTGGGGCTGGGCTTGAACCTGCCACCCTCAGTATATGCGGCCGGCGCCCTACCCACTGAGCCACGGTCACCACCCCCAGTTTTTAGAATATTCACTTGATTAGGTAGGAGAAGTTGGCTTCCATACACATTTCTGAGCTGATTTTTTTCTTTTTTATTGAGAGCAGCATGTGGCATTTCTGGGTCAACCTCTTAATATAGTAAGCATTATTTAATTTTACAGATTTTTCTGATGTTAAATTATCCTCGCCTTCCTAGTATTAATCTAGTCATTGGTCATGTGGTTATAATTTGGTACATACACACAATTTAATTCAATATGGCAATTTGGGGACTTTTTATTCATTCAATTAACAAGCACTCGTTGACTAATCCCTGTGTGCCAGGCACTTAGGCCATAGAAGAGCAGCAGTGAGCAAAACAATTTTAATAAAAATCTTTGCCTTCATAGATTACACTGAAGGAAGCAGTCAAAAAGCATGATTAATAAGTAAAATATATGGTATGCTAGACAGTTATCACTGTTACAGAAACAGCAGGAATATGAAATCTGTAAGAAGGGAACAGTCCAAGTTTCTTTTTCTTTCTTTCTTTCCTTTTTTTTTTTTTTTTTTTGAAACAGGTGTTAAGACAGGGTCTTCCTCTGCCACCATGGCTGGAGTGCAGTGCCCTGGTGATAGACTCCTACAGACTCAAGCTCCCAGGCTCAAGTCATCTTTCACCACAGGCTTCCCTGTTGCTGAGACTACAAGCACATGCTACCACACCTGGATGATTTTTCTTATTTTTTGTAGAGAAAAGGTCTTGCTGTGTTGCCTGGGCTGGTCTCAAACACCTAGCTTCAAGGGATCCTCCTGCTTTGGCCTCTTAAAGTGCTGTATTTATAGGTGTGAGTCACTGCACCTGGCCAAGGGTTTGAACCTAAGTTGGGTAACCAAAGAATTCCTCACCAAATGCCTATTTGAAGAAAGACCTGTAAGAAGTGAGGGAGCCAGCAATTCAGCCATCTGGGTGAAGAATATTCCAGGCAGAGGAAATAGAAGTTAACCAACCCTGAGGTTGAAACACTTCTGCTGCATGGCAGTTGAAAGAATGGCATGAGAAATCAGAGGGAATTAATTTAATACCATATATTGAAGGCACTAAAGAAGTCATCACTCTCAGAGTGACTCCGAGGAGTTGCCAACATTTGCCTTTCTCAAGAGGGAACCATTCAACAAACAGAAGGCAGCCTGAGATGGGGGAGAAGATTGGGGTTGACACTTCAGAATCCGAGGCCTCCTATCCTCCATCACTAGGTTTGAAAGATTCACTGCCTATCCCGAACACAGCTGAAACTGTCACACAAACAGAGCCAGGCAGAGTACTAAGCAGTGAAAGTAAGGATGAAGTGGTCTATATTCCCCTGGCTGAGAGGCTCACATGTAAGTTTTTGACTCACAAGCAGCTGAGCCCGGAAGCCTCTAGCTACCTACTTAGAAGTGTTTTGGATCATCAGAATAATGAAGGAGCATCAAGTGACTGGAAACAGGATTCCTTTGCAAAGGTCCCTGTTAGTCCCCTCCTTGGTACCCCAGAGAGGAGTTCATCAGATAACAAGGACCCTATCTTAGATAATCCATGCCATCAGCTTCCAATCTACCAGTCTACCTGTCCTGTCCAGAGCAATATCTTGATAGAAACCAAAACAAATTCTGACACCCTCCCATCTCAGAAGAAAACCAAACATCATCAGAAGGTCCAGGGAAAAGGTTCGCAGAGAAGCCGGCAGCAGGAACAAGCAAGTCAGAGGAAAGCACCTGAGATGAGAAAGAGGAGAAAGCACCACTGGTGAACAGACTGAAATCCCAGGGATCTGAGGAGTGCTTAAAGCATCATCGTGGGGCTGGACCCAGGGCCTCCCGGCATCTGTCTTCACCCTGTGCTGAGTTGTCTGTTTTCTGGACCACCCACTGACAGTCCCTTTCCTGTCTGTGCAGTGCTTTTACAGATGGACGGTGGGGGCAGCTCCTCGGAGCTTCACAGTCCTTTGGGGGCTGCTGTGGGATTCAGGCGAAGGTCATGCCTATCATTTGGAGAAGGACTGGGCCATCTGAGGACGCAGAGGAGGAGGAGCAAGTGGTCCTGGTGCTGCTTCTGGCAGAGGTGTTTGTATCCATGATCTACAACTTAAAACAGGGAAATCTGGGCAACCCTGAAAAAAGGAGGGAAATACTTTGGGACTTTGTAACTGATGTCACAGCAAAGACAGCAGGGAAAGCTCTGTCACTGGCGATTGTGGATCAGGAGAAACGCTTCAGTCCTCAGAATCCCCTAAGGAGAAAGAAACAGGGAGCAGCAAATAACGAGGCTGAGGAGAAGCAGCAGCTGAGACGACCAAAGGCCAGCGTGGGGTCCATGGTGTCCAGGGTCGGCATGGAAGAGGCGCTGGTGGATCTCCGGCTACACACAGAAGCCCAGGTTAAAATTGTACAGCGCTGGAAAGAACTGGCTGAGTATGCACGCACATTCACCAAGGCTGAGGCACCCTTCAAGAAGCTCTGAGAGGAAACTAGCTTCTCCTTTTGTGTAGAGTGACTGGGCTGGAGGGGTAAAGGTGGACCGAGCTGGCAGGGGACTCACGCTGGTCTGGAGAAGACAGATTCAGCATCTGAACCGAGTCAGCTTGGAGATGGCCAGTGCCATTGTGGATGTCTACCCTTCCCTGCAACTCCTGGTACAGGCTTATCAGTGGTGTCTTTCAGAGTAAGAATGCCAGAATTTGCCTGCAAACATACAAGTGCGTTGTGGGGAAGATGTGACATCCACCTCCTGCCATGTTGGACCAGAACTGTCCAGACGTATCTACCTTCAAATGACCACTATACAACCAGTTCTCTGTCTAGGCAGTGGTGATGGATGTTAGCACTCAGGGACAAGGCTGAGAAGTTGGAGATTTCTACCTTCCCACCCTCAGAGCCAGGCTGCAGTGAGGGAGACTCACTGCCTATCAGAGCACAAGTCTGGTTGAGACCATAATTCTCTCCTGGGTTTCATTGCTTGTCAGAGTCTCCCTCCCTGTCAGCTCGGGCAGAAGACAGAGATATTTACATCTGCAGCATCCAATATGCCTCTCTTAGCAAAAAATCAGTTGCCATGGACAAACAACCCTGGCTCTGTCCCAGCCGGCCCTCAAAATGCAAAGGAACAAAGACAGACCACTCAGACATATATTTAATAATTGTGGAAATCCAAAAGAATCAGCATCAAATCTTGAAGTCAAGAGTGAACTATCGCCTGTGGGTTGGCGTCGTGACCAGGCTCAGCCACTGAGATGCCTCAATCAGCCAAGGAGCAGAATATGATGATTATGCTGACTCCTATATTGTCTTAATCTCAACTTATGTATTATGAATTTAGTTTTAATAAAGCATTTCTATCAATTAAAAAAGAAGAAATACTTCTGACATATTTGAGGAATAATTTGATAATTTTGTTAATAGAAAATTGCCCATTGCATTGACTTTTTCAAGCTTATTGGGCATAAAATTATCATAAAACTTAATTATTTAAGTATTGCTGTTTTGCCACTTTTTAGTTTGATCATCCTACCTAGAAGTTTGTCAACTGTCTTATTATTTTTAATATTATTATTGCCAAAAGTCCTTTGTAGATTAAAGGTGACAATTTATACAATGCTTCTTAGATGTACAAAAAATCATTGTACATCTGATTTCTTTTGATATTTCTTTTCTACCCCAGGTGACATCCTGCCTCTCACCCTCAGAGAGAACACTAAAAAACCTCTGGATTTCTTCAATGTCAAGAAGTAGCTGGTGAAAATTTGGGGGGTGCTAACCTCAACCCCTCTCTGCCTAAGCAGAGTATGCTGCCATTTTGACTGTAGTACAACTGAGTTCTGTTGGCATGAAGACTTTCTGCAAGGTAACCCTCTCAGTGACTCCAAAGGGCACAAGCTGTCCTCTTATTGCCGTTGCTTTCAACCCCTGTGCTAACCATCTATATGAGCTTGGGATTGCACAGGTGTTGTAGTTAAAAGTTCAAGACTCATAGGTCAGGTGCAGTGGCTCACACCTGTAACCCCAGAACTCTGAGAGGTTAAGGTGGGAGGATAGCTTGAGCTCAGGAGTTTGAGACCAGCCTGAGCAAGAGTGAGACACTCGTCTCTACTAAAAATAGAAAAAACAAACAAAAAAACCACAGGCATTGGTGGTAGGTGCCTATAGTCCCAGCTACTTGGGAAGATGAGGCAAGAGGATTGCTTGAGTCCAAGAGTTTGAGATTGCTGTGAGCTAGGCTGATGCCACTGCACTGTACCCAGGGCGACAGAGTGAGAGTAAATAAAAAAGTGTAAGGATCATTAGTACAAAGAGAAACAGAAATTGGAGTCTAGTCAGCCAGGAAGAAAGCTGAGCTCTACTGAAGCAAACTCCTTGCTGTGTCAATCCAAAGGGCCATGAATTCCAGAGGGTTCAAGAAGGGAAGTAGTAAGGACTAAGGGCAATGTCGGAGCCAAATGGGATAAGACATTTCAACTTGTATTAATGTACAGTGTATTAATCATGTTTTTATTTCCTATATGTTATGACACTTTGACGTCTTAGGAACTCACTCAACGGGGGAGACTCCCTCCAGTCCAGGGTTAGCTAATTCTTAGAGATGGCAAATGCTTGCCTAAGAATGTCCTCTTCAGCTGCAAATCAACCAATCCAGAGTCTGCACCCTCAAGCTACCTCCTCTATTGGGCCAAGCTGCTGTCATCTTCCCTAGTCCTCCGAGGGCCAGGTATCAGACAACAAGGGACCTTCCCAATGTCCCAAAGCCTGACAGAATTATTCAGACTGACCAAACTTAAACTCGTCTGCTGTGTTCACCCAGCCTGGTCCCTCCCATGGAGACTGCAGCAAAGGCCCTTGCTCATTTATTACTCGCTCCTCCCATCCCCTGACTGACCCCGTACTTCCTGTGGCCTGTGTGGCATTTCTGTGGACCTACGGGGATGAGCTTCCTCCTTCATAACAGCCATTTCCACATCTGCATGTTTTGCCAATACTGATTAAAACAAATCCCAGGGACACTTTAAAACACAAAAGCTCATATGTAGACTAGGCCTCTGGGTCCAATGCCATTAGGACATGCAAAGTCCCTTGCAACCAGACACCATCCCAAGAACAAGGAAGTTGGGGAGAGGTATGTGAGTCCTTGGGCGGGGATTCAAACAGTTCACACATCCTAGTCTCAAAGGCAATGAATTTTCTGCTGTTCTTGGTGGAACTGTATTTTTTTTGTCAAGCTTTACCTTCCCAGGGATAGTGGCAGCTGACTTTTAAAATTTTCCACACACAAAAAAACAATTATCAAAAAATGTCATATCTGCTGTAAAAAGACATTCTCTGGTATTGAACTACCGAGCATGAGGCCATTTTATGGAACATTCAACAATCACTGATAGCTCACTATGCTGGTTTTCTTAAATGAAAACCAGGAAGCAACCAAATTGTCACATCTAGCCAAGAACAATGATGCTCATTAAGCTGTGGGGATATCTGTATCAAAGGGAAGGACTTTTTCAGCTACCATTTAAACTGAACATTAATCTCCCTTTCTTAAAGGCTACACTGAGAGATGGGATAGTAAAGAAAAAAGAGAGAGGAAGGAGTCCAGGCTATTTGGTGTTTACAGAATCTGTGCTACTATCCCAATGCACTACTCAACTCCCATCATCTAATGACGAGCAAATTAGAAGCAACACTGGTTAGAGATATAAATTGATTTGATAGCAATTTTATAATGAAAGTTTGCACTCTAACAAATAGTATTCATGTAAATAGTAACATGTAAATCCCACTTTCATAGGGAGAGGGGAGTTCCAAAAGGAATCACCGAGCAAGACTGATGAGAAAATAAACAAGAGCATCTAGACGGAGGAAGGGCGGGGGTCCTCCTAGCTCAAGGTTTACCTGTCCCTTAGTAATGAAGGATTAGAGTGAATGCCGGAAGCATTTCCTTATTATTTGTAGTCTGTCGTGTTATGAGTGGTTGCTGGGGTTGATAGTGAAGTAACAATTTGCAATGTAGCATTTACTCTATCAGTATAAAGTGAGTAAAAGACCTCCTGCAGCTATGGTTAATGGAATGGAGGAATTCAGTGGATGACTGAAAAGGGAGAGGAAGAGGGAGAGAGAGAGAAAGAAGAAATAAGCCTGATGCCCCAAGGCATCTATCTATTGTATCTACTGAATTAATTTCTCCCCTTTGCATCTAGAAAGCTGTTACTCATGGGCCATTCTCCTTGGAAGAAATGAGATATCATATTCAAACCACTTTTTGGTAGAATTGCAAGGAAAGGCTACTAGAGAACATCCTCGGAGGAGACCTCTTCTCATTGGGATGTATCCTAGATTTAATGACATATTGAGATGTGTTAAGCTATTGTTCTCAGTACTGATACTTTACCCAGTGGCATCAAAATAGACTTTCAGGCACTGATGTCAAAGCCTAAAAGGAATGGGTTCAAATTCTGGTTCTGCCACCTCCATGCTGTTTGATTCAGGGCACCTTATCCTCCACCGGTAACATGAATAATATATACGACATAATAATCGTGCCTACCTTGCAGGACTGTGGTGGTGATGCATGAGATAATGATGCATGTAAAACAGGCGTCAGCACACTGGGAACTCTGAACAAATGTCATTAATGACCACAGGACACAACAGTCTTGAGCACCCCCTGCACCCACAGCTTTCCTGTGGGAACACAGAGCCATTAGACCTGTCTCCTGCAGGGCCATCTGGTATTGATTTCCCAGCGGCATATACTGGGGACTCACTAGGGCCATAAAATAAAGGAAGCAATAACTCTCCTCTGACCTCTGATCTGCTGAACGGAGGGGCCTGGAATTTAACACCCTGTAGGGTAACCCAGAGAAAACCTTGTAATGGAAGCCTGTTGCTCGTTTCAAGACTGTCGGCTCAGGGGAAGGAGGATTTTTTACACTGTGCGTCAGTGTTGTGGTCTCTTCCAGGTCTTGTCATAACCCATAGTGGTGATTTATGAGAGAATTAATCCCAAGTAGCTTTTGCAGTAATAAAATAATATGCTGCGGAAGGCTTACTCATTTTCTGCACGTATTTTATTGCTGTGTAAAGCTCGGGGAGTAAGAAGATGGGAGAGAGAAATCCGAGGATGCTCAGAGAGGAGGCAGAGGTACACACTGATCCTGCTTTTTTTGTTTGTTTGTTTTTACATATACATGTGTTCATTAGGTTTCCACTTTTGCCTTCACAGAGTTAAAAAGGCTTAAAATTTAATAACACTAACAATGTTTAAGATAAGGACTAGAAACAAAAACCTCGTTAAAGAACGACAATAAATACATTCAGAAAAGAAATCAGATGATTGCTGCATTGAAATTTTAAGCAATAATAATAATAATGCAAAAAAAGTAACATTCACATTGTCAGATAAGAGTATGTCTTTCATAGAATGCTTTGACTCTGAAGTTCAGTATGGAGTCATCAATTAACTACTTATTTTTTTTTTTTCCAAAGTCTCAAAAAGTAGACAACTAATGTTTGTAAAGAAAAGTAAAAGATAATTTCAAAAAATGCATCATGCCAAATCTTATAGACAATAGAAAAAGAAGAAATACTTCAAAATCATTCTACTTCATCTGGATACACCTGAGATTAAAATTGGAGAAAATATATTCTTATAAAGGGGAAATTACAAACATATGTCACTTATAAACGAGGATGCAATATCCTAAACAACATATTAACAAGTTGAATTGAAAATTAATGTTTAAGTAAGGTACTTTGGTCAAAATTAAATCCAATTTATGTGAGACTTTTTTTATTTTATATATATATATATATTTTTTAAATTAAATCATAGCTGTGTACATTGATATGATCATGGGACATCATACACTAGCTTCATAGACCGTTTGACACATTTTCATCACACTGGTCAACACAGCCTTCCTGGCATTCTCCCAGTTATTGTGCCAAGACATTTACATTCCACATCTACCAAGTTTCACATATACCCTTGTAAGATGCA
>CAUYPK010103725.1:0-27668 GCA_963574355.1 Loris lydekkerianus
GCTCTGTTTGGACATACAGATGATGAGGAGGAGGAATCCAGTTTTGAAGGATTTTAACCTTTGTGATTTAGCTTGATTACCTGTTAAGCTAAGTGCACTGAATCAAATAACCTGTATGACCCGAGTATAAGCCGAGTTTGGATTTTTCGGCACAAATTTTCCTCACAAAAACTCGGCTTATACTCGAGTATATATGGTAGTTCATAAATCTCATTTTTGCTCTTACAGATTTTTCAAAGGGGAAAAACTGATAAAATGTCTCATTTTTAAATGACAATAAAGTTTAGGTCACAATAGAGAATTGATAGCCAACTATAACCAGATTTTTGAAGAAGAAAGCACACACACACAAACAATAGAAGATCAATTTGATGAAACAATAATAAAAGAGAAAAAAATTGTTTTAGTCTTAGAGAAAATAAGATAGATGTTGAAATGATCTTTGAGAAGGCTAAAAAGTTATGCAAATCCTATAGCAAGATGTGTTGTCACTATTTCCCTAAATGGAGAACACAAATTATAATGTAAGTCTAGAGACATAATCTGAGAATAATCAGAGACTGCTATTAACCTGCACAGCTTGAGAATGGCTTTCTCCACAGGTACTTAGTGTCTGTCCATTTTTGCGAGATGGATGCAGGCAGGTGCAATAATGAGGCCACACATCTGGTTATGATAATGGCCCGTAACAACCAAAGTGATTCATAAATTATAATTGAACTACAACTGAATGCAGTCAGCATGTGACAGAATTTATTCTACTAACCTTATTCTAAATTCAAGCTCAGAACTGTGAATGCAGGAGCCAAAAGTCTGAGGTGAGGGTTCTTTCTACAAGGAATCCCTGCCCGCCTATGCTTGTTTTGCAATTTCTAATCAGAGGTGTCCAGAAACAGATTATTTCACGATGGCCACTGGACAGTGATTACTCAGTGGGCAGGACTTCCTACAAATTTGACAATAAGGGTCAAGTGGTGATACTCAACAAAAATTATCTATTCATTCATTCTTTCATTTATTCCTAGGATACACATTTTCTTGTTGTTGTTTAACTGTGTATTAGAAATTGCTACATAGAGACGTGCTGTCTTATGATAAAGACAGTTGCATATAGTTTACATGTAGTATGAGACAACTACAATAACAGAAATATGCTCACAGAGTTCTGTGGATATTCTCAGGGGATGTCTCTAACACAACCCAGAAAGGTCATGAAAGCTTTCAAAATTTGTCAGGAGATGGCGAGGCCAATCTCACAGTATGAACAGGAGTTGGTCAGGCAACAGGGAGGAGGTGAGACATGCCAGGGTCAGGAGATTCAATGAGCCAAATGACAAAGGTGAGAGCAGTATGTGTAATAGGAATGCAGCCTCTCCAAAGACATGCCAGTGTTGTTTTAATTAAACCTGCTGAGTGTTGGTTATCAGTTCAACACAGTGACTGCCTGCCAAAAAACCCCAAACTTTTTTCCTTGATGTCCTGTTCTATTGTGAAAATAGAATAAAAACTTCAAAAACAAGATGATCCATTCTAAATTAATGAAAAATTTCTGAGAGTTTTGCCCAGGGACCACCCATCAGGTGATATGTATGCTACAGCATGGCAGCATCAGTTGTCTGTGTACTACAAAGGCTCCCAAGGTAGAGACATAGTTTCAATCCAACTCCAAAGGCCTGAGAACCAGGACAGCAGATGGTATAAATCCAGGTCCAAAGAGAACCAGTTTTTCAGCTCAAGCAGGCAAGCAGGAAAGGAAGAAATGCTTCCCTTCTCTGCCTTTTGTTCTATCCAGGCCTTCAACAAATTGGATACAACTCACCCACATTGCAGATGGCAATCTGTTAACTCAGTCCATTGAGTCACTACTCATCTCATTCAGAATGCACCTATAAATTACCTTTAATCTGGGCCACCCCTAGCCCAGGCAAGTTAAAACATAAAACGTAAAACTATCTGTCACAAACACTGCAACTGACTTCTGCTAGACTGGACAACCCAAAAGACCACTGTGGAAGAAACAATTTCTTGTATGACCATACTTGTCAATCACATGTCATCACCATTGGTCACTCTGGCTAGACTTGCTTCAGTGTTGGAGATGACTACATAAGGGCATGAACTATTGAAGAACAGGATCATTGGGGCCATCTCAGAAGATGGCCACCAGTGTTTCTAAGTATTCAACAACCTAATACTTCAGTCCTGTACCTCCATTATTTTGCACATTTCCTTTGCTTGGAATCTTTTGCCACATTTTCTTTTCTCTCAAGGGCCAGCCTTCTCTGAAAAAAAAAAAAATTGCCAATAGTCTCAGATATCACTTCACACATATTTCACAGCTTAAGTGTTGTGTACCTATTAGAGTAGTAAGGACAGAGCAAGCAGACTTCAGGACTGGCATAGTGTTGGCACTTAATAATGTTGGGTCAGAGAATGAATGAATGATTAAATGAATGAATGCTTATTATCACATCAAAGGACATCTGTGACCTATACTTTTTAGCTGCCCTGTGAGACTCCAGGGTAGTTCTGGGGTTATTCTAAACCAAATTCCCTCTTTTAAATAGCTGAAAGGAACAACAATTACATAGTACGACTTGGCTCCATGAAAACTTTGCTAGGAATGATCCTCCTTACAAGTATTTTACTGGCAAAATTGCAAAAAACGATATATGTCCTAAAATTCAAAATTAACCTAAATATTGCAGGATTTTCTTTTCTTTTCTTTCTTTCTTTCTTTCTTTCTTTCTTTCTTTCTTTCTTTTTTTTTTTTTTTTTGAGACAAGAGTCCCGCCCTATCCCCTGAGCAGAGTGCAATGACATCATAGCTCATTGCAACCCCAGACTTGGTGCCGTGGGCATCCTGCTGCCTCAACCTGAAGAAGCTGCTAGGATTACAGGTACTTTCCAAGGAGCCCACAGGTTTTTCATTTTGTTATGAGTCCGAGTCTCACTCTCACTCAGGCAAGTCTCAAACTCCTGAGCTCAAGCAATTCTCCCTCCTCAGCCTCCCACAGTGCTGGAATTATAGGCGTGAGCCACCACACCTGGCAATATTGCAGAATTTTATTCTTATATATCTCCTGATCTTATCAAATTATATAAAATGGGCTAGATAAATAAGTTGTAGAACAATATAATATCAACAATAATAAAAATAAAAGGACAGGGAGTAGAGCTAAAAGTATCAAGAGGAAGTAACAAAAGAAAGTCGGTAACTGTTGGATAGGCGCAATTATTACCAGACATAAAACAAATTATTTTTGAGTTGGTTATCATTCTCCCAACAATGTACTTTACTCAATTAATTTATGAGAGGATCATGATGCATCTATAACTTATTAAGGGCTATGTTTTGGAATTTTTCACTCAAAATGTATGATAATGTTTGTAGAAGTGGGACTCTGAGTGAAAAAGCCTTGCTCAGCAAATGGTTGACAGATAAAGTAATAAGGGACTGAGAAATGCTTGGAGCAAAAGGAATTTTTAAAGAAAATTGGCTTAGCCTGGACATAGGACCTGAGGACAGAGCAGATCTGACCATCTGGACCAGAGCATCTCTGTCCTCTGAGGATGGAGTCACCATCTTGGTAGTCAGTCTTTTAACCTGTCTTTAGGTGCCTGCTATTCAAGATTCTGACTCTCTGGACCCAACAGTGCCTGTGAAGTCATAGTTCAGGCAATTACCTTAACACAGAGAGAGCCATCCTGAATTTCTTGGGCATGGTTCTTAACTTCCATGTGCCTTGATTTCCCTATCTTTCAAATGCAGGTAATCATAGTATCTATTGAAAAGGGTTCAGTATAGTAAGATCTACAGGTTTGTTAAATGTATTTTTTTTTTAAACAATACAATCCCTCTTACACTCCTCTCTCTTCAGCTTTGCTATTACCTCTCTCCTAACACTCCTTTCCTACCTCATATTTTGTATACATGGCTAATATTTCTTTAGAAAATATTTCCTCTACAAAGACTATTCTGATTCCTACCTCCCATGAACAAATT
This sequence comes from Loris lydekkerianus, assembly GCA_963574355.1. Lineage (NCBI taxonomy): Eukaryota > Metazoa > Chordata > Mammalia > Primates > Lorisidae > Loris > Loris lydekkerianus. The sequence continues at coordinate 4,007 of CAUYPK010103725.1, forward strand.
TGCTGCTCCTCTTATTAGATTCTTTTTCTTTTTTTGAGACAGAACCTCACAATGTATTCCTGGGTAGAGGAGTGTCATAGTGTAATATCTCTCAGCAACCTCAAACTCTTTAGGCTCAAGTGATCCTCCTGCTTTGGCCTCCCAGTAGCTGGCACTATAGGCACCCACTATAACCCCTGGCTAGTTTTTCTATTTTTAGTAGAGATAGTGTCTCACTCTTGCTCAGGCTGGTCTTGAATTCTTGTGCTCAAGCAATCTTTTTATCTCTCTTGGCCTCCTAGAGTGCTAGGATTACAGGCATGAACCATTGACCCTGGCACACTCCTATGAGATCCTTAGCTCTCTATGAAGTTCCTATATATGAACATTCCTGACAGAAGAGTGTAGTTGTCTGTTCACATTATCTACATTTCTCCAATCAAATAAAGACTTCAACAAAGTATAAACCATGCCCACCTTGCTCCTCATGGGATTGTCAGCAGGGACATAGAACACGATCTATTATATACACTCAATAAACTATAAAGAAGTAATATAGAAAGGATAAATAAATGGAGAGAAGAAAGGATAGAAGAGGAAGAGAGAGTGAGAAGGAGGCAGGAAGAGGAGAAGGCTGGATACAGAAGGGTGGTTCCCTACACCTGTCTTCGAGAGACAGCAATTCCCTGTCACTGATTCCAACCCACCCAGCACCCTTGCACTGCCCTGTATCACAGGGACCAAAGATACAAAGCCAAAAGAGGAAGCAACAGAAATTGGACTAGATAATGCCAATTGGAAATTTAATGCACCTTCTAGGATGCAGTAATTTCCTGAAAAAAAAGCAAACACTGCATGAAAGGAAAGAAATGGAGCATCATGCACTGGAATAGAGCTTGCAGAGCTGTCAGTCCCAGCACAACTCCCAGAGCCCCGATGGGGGACCTCTCTGCAGGGCTAAGGAGGCAGCCTCAGAGTTTCCTAGAGCAGCCTTCAATCAGGCAACAAAGACTAATCAGATCAAAACTAATCTGGAAAATGTTCAGCATCCTCATATAGTAGGTAAGAAGTCCAGCTCATAAATGCAGGTATGCAAAAAAATATGTATTTTTAGAAGCCATCATCATTTTTATTCTAGCATCATCCTCATCCCAGTCCTATTGTGAAACTAGACCTTCATCATCCACTGGTTAAACCGTGATTGAACAAGACACAGCCTGGTGCATTATGGGACTAATGTACCATGGATGGTGGGGTGGTGGGTAGGAACATCTTGTGTTTGGCCCTAGGCACACCTGGGCTACAAGGGAATATTCATTATCCCTGTTTGCTTGGGCCCTGACATCACATCACCTGTGGTCATATGTGCCAAGACACCCCATAAAGCTTTCTTTCCTGGGGCTGTGGCTCCAGGCTGCCCACATCTATCCCCCCTCTCCACCTGCTGCTGCCCTGGTCTTTGTGGACTGAGAAGGGGCACAAGTGAGCCCCATTCTCCTTCTGCCTCTCCAGGTCACCCTCACCTCACCTCTGCCACCAAATCCCTTCATCCCTTTACTTCTTTCAAAACTTCTCAGACTATTCATGAAGAAAATACAAGAACTTCCTGCCTGTGACTTCTGCTTTCAGCCCTGTCATTTGCCTTGTCTGTGCCTATGAAGCCCATTCATTTACTGCATAAATGTGGAAAAGAGAAAAAGGGAAACCAGAGGCAGCAAAGCCAAATGGATAAAATAAATTACGCCTTAGAAATATTATCCAATTGCCAAAGCACGAGATGCACAGACTTTCCCAGTCTACACAGGTGGAGAGTAAGAGAGGATGGCCATCTCCCAAGACCTCATCTATAATCCTCATCTATTCAGGCCCAATGTGTGTTTCAGTGTTCAGCCCCTCTGCATGTGGAAACCATATGTGGCCCGCTGCCTCTCAGCCCAACATAATTATTCCAGGGCTCCACCAGACCAGGAGGCAAAGGAGGGTACAAATAGCTACATTGGCTCAGTACCTCATATGCCTTTTTCTGGCAGGCAGCTGCCATTTAGGGGGTCCCTTGCTGGGAAAACTCACCCCTTAGTACCAGCTATACTTATTTCATCCTATATTTATGATCAAGAAAACCCTTTACCAGCATCTCTTAGAAGATGCACACAGAGTTCCCAATTTTAGAAATACAGTTATCTGGCATGAACCCTTCATCCAGAGTGATTGAGGGATATGTCTTCTTATTCCATCAATGTTCCTTGCTGCTCTTGGTGTGAAAAGATGACAGATGCTGATGCTATTGCTATCTGAGTTTATGAGTGCACCTGCAAAGCTTGGGAATGTTTGCTGGAAAGGGGCAAGTGTGTATGTACACATGCAGATACACGCTTGCACACACACACACACGCACAAACCAACTCATGCAGCTTCATGAATGGGGCAGGTCTAGGCCAGGCCAGACTTTACAAAGTCTTATTCAAACACCTAAAAGTGTATTTTTTCCTGGCTTTCCTCTCCTTAACGGTCCTATATTTCTGTTTTGCTTTCAGAAAATGAGCATCCCAAATAAGAAGGGATCTGCTGCGTTTTCATCATAATTAATTCTACTGTTCTGTTCGTCTGCTTTTTCAACAAACTTATGTATCTTTTAACCCCCATGTTGACCCCAGGCCTTGGCCACAGGGTACCCCAAACCAGAAGGTCCTCTTACCAGCATCATCTTCACAGACTTCTGTCACCTCTCCAGGATTACTTCCAGTGGCAGACATTACGTGTGTGTTGTTCGCATGCCTGGCCTGCTATGTGCTGGAATCTTTACCTGTGTATCTTCCTTTCCTTAACACAAAGTTATAAGATTGAAATTGCTTTCTCCTAGGGAGATAAAATAACCTGCTTGGTGGGATTCGAATATACATCTTCATAACTCCAGACACAGCAGTGCGTCATGATCACCCTAAAAACCTAAATTGCTGGATTCATGAACTTGAGCTAGAGGCTCTTAGAAAACATCTAGCCTCTTTGACTTTTGGATGAGAAAGCTGTCAAAAACATTCAGTGATCCACTCAGCAGGGTCCTACAAACACTTACTGGGCAAGCCTGGGGCCCTCTCCTCTAGTGGAACAACTTGTTATTGATCCCTGGCAAAGGGCAAAGGGCTCTGCCAAATATGATGTCACACATGACATGTACAAGGTGGAGCCCCTGCTCTGAGGCAGACGTCACCTGCAGAAAAATAAGGAACTAATAGCAATGACGTGCTGTCCCCAATTAGAATGCTTCAGGAGTGGGAAGTTATGCAAAGGCTGCCTGTCGGAGGTTTGTTTTCAGCTCAGTCCCACCCCCAGGAAGAGGCAAATCACCCAAGATGTTGCTCGGCCATGACTCAGGAATCATTGCTGCCTCCTGCCAGGGCACACCTGTGCCTCTCTTCCACCATCAAGCTGCTATTGGAAGAGTTCTGCAGTCTTGTTTACAGTAGGATAAGGGGTCCTCAAAGGCTATCCTGAGAGTGGGCTAGACATCCAGCTCTACCCACTGGTGGGAGCAAAGGGAGTTAGGAGGACTGCATTCAAGGCAGATGCTTGGGAGGTTCTCTCTTGAAAGCAGGTGGCTTCATTTGATTAAATATGATTATAGAAACAGCTCAAGTACGAGGGCTATAAAAAAAAAATTTTCCTTCGATTAAGTTGAATTGATATCTTAATTTAAGCTACAGGTAAATTCCTGGCATGCATTGTGATTGTGTGTTTGTCCAGATAATGACCATGTTTTATGTACTTACACAGAGGTTCACCTTGTAGATAGAAGGTGGTAGGTTACCATCCTTCTTAAACCCATAGATATTAACACTTACCTTTGGAATAATGTTCAGATTCTTGGGAAGACCTGTGGGTATGAGGACGATCTTCCTGTCAACTCCTCTGACCACTCCCCAGCACATCTCCTGGCTCCCTGCTCTGCTAGGTTTGACAGAGGTTTTGCACAAAAACACCGAACTACCATACAGGGAGGAAGCATTGGTGATAGCTTTAAAAACATTGCTTTGCTACTTTCAATAAACAGTTTGCACCATATGCTTGATGATTTTTTTATTTTTTAGGAAGACTTCTATAACTTTAGAACAACTCAGTGTTGCCAGAGAAAAAACAAATCTGAAAGATTTCAAAATATTCATTTTTGTAAACAAATGAAAAGTGCTGAGTTGTTCTATTTAATACTGGCTGCTTGAAATTGCGTGCTGCTCTATGCAGACACTGCGTGATTGATCGCCCACGACCCAGAGGCTGCCCGGGTGCTCACCAACCCCAGCTCCTGGGTGTGTGGGGGCTGCATTTCCCAGTTTCTGTGTCCACGTGACAGAATCTCTCCAGTGGAAAGTGAGAGGCAGCTAAGTGCACAACATGCACACTGCACCGTGCAGCCCTTCCTGTGATCCTTTCTTCTCTCTCTTCCATTTTACTGCAAGTTTGGAAGATTGAAGGAGTCTGTACTCCTATGTTATCACAAATATCTGCACAGCCCTCAAAAGAGGGTGACAAACACAAAAAAGAAATCTTATGATGTTACAAGATTTGTGGACTTTGTTCCCATGGCATTGTCTAGTCATCCTAAGGAATACACCATCCTTTCTGCCCCACTATGCAGACCCTCTCCTTCAGGATGGGGACAGTAGTTCCCCACGCCTGCCAAGGGCTCATAGATGACGTCTTCCCCAGGTGCTGTCTTTAGACAGAGAGAACTTCCTCTCCCAAGATCATGTCCCTTCTCCAAAAGAAGACTCATCCTATGAATGACCATTCAGGACCTGCAAAGGCCTGGATTCCTGGCCTCAGTTTGAGATCTTTCTGCAGAGCCATCTCAGTCAAAGGCTCTCAGGAGGTCTGCGAAGGCCTCTGCTATATCTTACAGTCTATTTGTTTTCTTCCCCTCAATCATGCTTTTGTGTTGTGTTCTCTCAATGGTGGTTCCCTTATGGAGTACTCCCCCAAAAGTTCCCTGTAGCAAAATCTGTCTCAGAGTCTGCTTCCCAGAGAACCTGAACAGCAACGCCTCTTAATTCCGTATTGTACTAGGCTGCCTCTCGTTTGATAGCTACCTGTGCTGCTTTGAACAATTTTGTCCTTCTATGCCTGCCAAACTCAACTGTATTGGCCCTTGACAGCATACCTTGTCCTAACGTTATGTGTTCCACCTCTGCTGCCCCCTGCTGGAAAGCTGCAGGTAGCTCTCCATGCTGCCCGAGCTCCCCTCCACCGTGACATCTGTCCCAGCTATTGACACGAAGCTCATCAGAGCAGATCTGCGTCCTCTCCAGAGCTACAGGGATCAGACAATGCCTCCTAGGCCAGCTCCATACAGCTAAAGAGAACTGTCACTCCAGGGCTTATCACAGTGCAGGGCTTGGAAGAGCTGATTGTGGCTTTTTAACTTTTGTATAATAGATGTTAGTTTGGGTTTGTTCTTTTCCACTTTGAGTGATTTAGAAAGGATGAGAAAGATTTTGTCTTGTTTTCTACGGTATGTTAATTTTCACCAGGCTCTGGACCATTTAGCAGGACTCCATATCCCAGTTTCTGGCAGGCAACCTCTCTTCCTAGTCTTTATGAAAATCTAAACTTGGGCGGCACCCATAGCTCAGTGGGTAGGTCCCTGGCCACAAACGCCGAGGCTTAGAACCTGGCCTCAGCCAACTAAACTACAATGACAACTGTAACAACAACAAAAATAGCAGGGTTTTGTAGGGGGCACCTGTAGTCTCAGCTACTTGGGAGTCTGAGGCAGACTCAAGAGCCTCAGAGTTTGAGGTTGCTGTGAGCTCTGACACCATGGCACTCTACCCAAGGCTACAGCTTGAGAGTCTGTCTAAAAAAAAAAAAAAAAATCTAAACTCACCTATTAAAAAAAATAGAGAGGTGAGCACCTTGAAGATTCCTGGAAAGAGAATGGAATGTTGGATGTGTGTTTCCTTCCATGGCAGCTCTAAGAGGAGGGGGCTGGCTGAGGTCCCTGAGAAGGACTTAGGCCCGGGATGTGCTCTTTTGGGGTGGCAAAAATGCACAGCAATAAGGGAGGATATTTTATGTTCTGTTAGCTCAGCATCTTAGAAGCTTAAAGTCAGATTTTATTTATTTTGAAGACAATCTTATGACATTTCTTGTACAGGAAAGTTTGCTTGAGAATATTCTCTTAATATAATGACAGTCAAACAGAACTAGAATGAATTTCTTTGAGGGTGAAGGTATTTTTTTATTTGTATGGCTCTCTCTTCAGATCTTCGTTCAAGGTCTCTGAGATGAGTAACACGTTCTCAAAGTCTTAACAACCCTCCAACACTCCTTTTATTTTTCTAGCAATACATTCTTATAATACAAAATACTCTTTCCCATATTGGGCATATAATACTGTCCTCTGGAACATGAAACTGTATTTCTGAGAGTTTTATTTAGAGCCTGCACTTTTACCACCTACTTGGTGATATCGTAAGTACCTAGGTCACCAACGCCTGAAAAAATAATTAATAACCCTGACTGTTTAGGAGATAGGGGCGTTTAAGATGGAGATTAAGTTACCTAGAGATTGGAGATAATTTTATGTTATAGGAATCCTAGTCTATTTAATTGAGGGGCAGTTTACCCTTTTAAACTCTACTGAGGTATCTGCACGTTCACTGGTATAATGCCATGCTAATCAGAGCGTGAAGTGAATAAAATGAGCCCCTTCAAAATTCCATAAGCCAGATGATCTTGGCCTTCCCCGTGCGGGCAGGATTTGCTTTGTTCTCTTTTTCAGAGTCATTTTTTATTCTTTGCCCTGTGCTGTGCTCCATGAAGCTAAGCTGTAAGAACCACATCCTGGGTCTCCTTGCCCTGTAGAAGGAGACATCAGTAGAAAGCAGGGAGGCAAGAAGGAAGGGGGGTTTATCTCCTTGGCTCTGTCCTGGGGCATGGTTGGCAGTGGCGTGCTCCTCCATGGAAGGCCATAGATCTTTCTGCCTCACCTACAGCCACAGTTCCTTCAAACCACTCCATCCCTCTGCCTGGCAAGCTCTAAGAGTAGCAATGGTTCCTCAGTGTTAATAGCCCCAGGGGCCACCACATCCCTTGTTGTTTTTCTCTAACCCTACACACAATTTTGAAAGTAGTTTCCTAACTAAACTCTCCTCCATTTTCCCTATTTTGGTGGCCAGTTCCCTGATGTTACAACATATCCTGTGCCTACAAAAGGTAGGGGCCGTAAAATGGCAGGCCTAGTGGAAAACCCTGGCTTGATGTTATATCATCACATCTTGCCATATATTACGACATTGTATTAATATTGCTTATATTAATCAATTTCAATCTTATAACAGCATTGGTCTGCTTTTATTTTCTGAGGGCTTGTATGTGCTCTCAAACCCATTTTTAGGCTCCTTAGGCATTTCTTTGAAAATTAACAAGTTCTCCCAGGTTTTGACAATGTCCTAGGCCATTGTTTTATGAATTTTAAAATTTATTTTCATGTATTTGTTTATTTTGAAGATGGGTCTCATTATGTCTCTCAGACTGGTCTTGAACTGCTTAAGCAATCTCGCTGCCATAGTCTTCTGAGGAGCTGAGGCTTCATGCCCCACCCCTGGCTGCATGCCATTCGTCTTTAACCAGATTCAGCCGACTGTTACTCACGATGCGTGTTCATCCCTCTATGTGGGATTCTCCACAAATGTGTTTTCTATCAACTCTGTATCTTCATATCCTACTCTTTCCTGCATAGTTGATACCTCATCTATTCATTCATCTACCTAGCAAATTTTGAGTGTCTGCTAACTGCTAGACTCCTCAATAAAAAAAAAAATGTACGAGAGCCTTTTCTAAAAATTCACTCTCTTCCATGCTTCCCAGTCCCTGTGCTTGTCCTGCAGTGATCACATTCTAATTTGCACTGCGAGAGTGGCATCCATGCCTGTCTTTGCCACTTGATTGTGTGCTTGCTGTGCATCAGAAAAGACCTCTTGATCTTTGCCATCTCCTCCTTAAGAAACACATGTATACCAAGTCCGTAGAGGGCACTTAGTTAATTAACCTTCTCTCAGTCGGAAAATGCCCTGAGCATTGGATCTGATGTAGAAAAATGCTGTGACAGGCTGAGATCAGATATTTCAGAGTTAACAACACCTGGGTTCTGGCCAATTTGAGAAACTTAGGCTTAAGACAGTGATATTATAAAGTCCAGAGGGCATTCCAGAGGGAGCTAGAACAGAGCCAGTCAGCGCTGTCCCAGTCACAAAGTCAGTTCAGTTCCTCTACTTCCTCAACGTTGCTCTACTGAAAGCTCTAAATAACTAGCCAGGAAAGCTTTCAGCACTCTGAAAAATTTATATAATTTCTGATATAAAGTCTAGCCCAAACACTCCTCTCATGCTGTGCTGACTCATAAGCCCAAAATATGTCTGACCAGTGAGGCAGAAATAAATGATTCTTGCTGGGTTTTTAACTACCAGTCTCCACAGCTCTGTTTTCTTTAGTCCTAGGGGCAGATTCTAATTTGGTACCAAAAAAAAAAGGAAGTATGCCTGCCAATTCCCATCCTGGAATGACTGAAGGAAGATAATGTATGTGGTTATTTTAAAGGTACATGTATTTATTTTTAATTATCCTTCATACCCATCAACATCTCTATTTCAATAGAATTTTTTAAGCTAATTGCATCTTGGGGATATGCTGCTGTCCCATATAAAAATCAATGAGATTAAACATCACCGGAAGAATGAGATTAAAAATAACTTTCTCTTTTCAGAGGCTTTCAGGAGAAATTCCTTTCTGATTTTCAGTCTGTTTTGTCAGTAGGTCTGACAAAACAACTGATTTGATTTACTTTATGTTAGAAATACCTCAAACAGTATAATCCATCCAGTGTTCCTTTCTATACTAGAATTTGAGGAAGGTTATGCCAATGTTTGCACCCTGTTTACAAGAACACAGGTATCTGACAGTTTTGTTCGACCCTAATTTCCAATTCCATTTCATGCTCATGCCCCGTCCTGGCCCTTTCTCTTTCTTTGGCTTTTATCTTGTCTTGGCATATTTTCTGTATCTTTGAAGGCTTCCTAAATACTTTATGGAAAAGGGAAAGGCATACCAAAAGTTAATAATCATTCCCTTTGAACCCTTATCTGCCTACCTCACGGCATATAAGTTAAATTGTTCAAAGTTAATAGTGATTACCCTCAAAGCCTGGGCCAAGATACAGTAGTACATATTTTGCACTTTCGTATGCTGAGACCAGATGGAGAAGGGGAGGATCCATCTGCAAACATTCGTCACACAGCCTCAACACCCACTTCCACCCTCCAAAATCATATTTCCTCTTTTTTTCTCCTAAGCATGATGGTGGCTAGACAGAATTGATGTTCTTGACCTAATCTTTGCAGGAATTAAGGGTGAGAACACAGGGGCTACACATTAATCTGTATATTAAGGGGTATTTGGACAGGCTCTTGGACATTGATTCATGCTTTTGCATTAACTAATAATTGAAAAAGGGAATCCCTAGATTGTCTTTTTAACACCTTAGCATTTGGTGTTAAGCTGTGCTATACATTCTTCCTTATATCTTAAGAGAATAATTTTGAAAACCTATAATCATAGAATGCTGAAGCTGGAAATTACCTTTGTAGTCATCTATCACAAATGTAAACGTGTGTGTATATATTTTTAAACTTGGTTGCAAAATTAGCTTCTGCTTGGTATAAGACTATCAAATTGTGCTAAATTGTAAGAAGTAGAATATAAGTCTTCTCATCCTCATTCATACTTCCTAGAATAGGCACCATAAATAGGAGCTTTCAATCATTCATTCACATATTCAAAAAATACTTACTGAGCACCAATTATGTGTAGGTTCTGTAGATTAAGAGTAGGAAACAAAAAATAAAGAAATAATAATATGATATCCGCTCATGTGAGAGAGTGGCAAGTGGGGTCATTGTAGATGGCATGTGACTGCAGGGCCAAGGGGGAGCAGATGCAAAGCCCTTCAGGCAATAGGAACAGCGAAAGGGCCAGCTGTGAGGCTGAGGAGTGTGCACAGGATGAGATTGTAAGTGTCAACAACAGACAATTTACAAGGCCTTGAGGCATTGTAAGGAGATTTGTTTCTTTTCTAAGAGGCAATGGTTGCTTTTATTGTAAATGGGAGAGTGTTACTTTTAATAACCAAAAAGCTTTTGCTTGGGGAGCCATGATCTACAAGAATGGCTGAAGATTAATTTTTAAGGAGGTACCATTCAAAGAACTACTGTATATAATTGCATATGACTGTTTCTGTAGTATTTATGCATATAAGCTGTTTCCTATTGCATTAAATCCCACAAGAGTATTAACAGCAATAAAAAAATAACAAAGCTGGCTTAGGAGACTCAGCAAGATGTACCCCACATATCATGCCTATGGCCGAGCTCCTAAGCACAGTATCCAAGTGAGGCAGAGGGATCCTGGGACACTGACCCTGGATCACTCACCTGCCTGCACCACTGTAGTAACCTATGCCTAGTCTGTCTGTCATAACTAATATCCATATATTTATAACATTTGTTTTTATTTGAAAGTAGTTTAAGATTCACAAAAAGTTTCAAAAATAGGACAGTATTTTGATGTACTTTTCCCCCCGCTTCCTGCAAGGGCTGTAACTACTGTCCATGTCAAATCAGACACTGGCATTGGGACAATACTTAGGGATATGCCTGGTTTGCATTTCTCCAGTTTTTACATCCTCTCCTTTAAAAGTACTAATTTATTTATATTTTGGGAGGACATAATCTATGACGGGTTATCCTATGTGTAGATCCAAGTAACTACTCACATTATCAAGATAAAACTGTCCCATCACTCCAAAGAGACTCTCTTGAAATAACCCTTAACTATATCTTTTGTTATGTCAGAAGTAAGCTTTTGTTTTACGAATGAAAACCCAAAAATGAAGGATACTCTATACTTTTCTATTTAGCATTAGGTTTATTAAAATCTATAAATCTACTTAACAAAGTGTTTCTAAATGTTTAAATATCCCAAATATATCAACTTTTATACATTTTATGAATTCTCTTAAGAGAATTGAATATTTAAATATTCAAAACCTGATTTACAATCTAATTAACTGAAATCTCTAAAACATTTCAATAAACTAGTTAACAGCTTTTAATTATTTAATCACCTTGAAAAAGAGACAACATTCAGAGTATCAGCACAATTTCAAAATTTGTTTTTTCACTTTTTACTCCCTGAATACTATGATACTATGCTTTTGATTTATTTCTTCACCTTTTCCTAACTCCCTAGGATTATAATTGTCCTTCCAGATTCAAAAGAAATGTCATCTCACAAAACCTGCTAAGATTATAGGTTCTTATCAATGTTTTGAACATCAGTCATGGCATAAGATTTGGTTGTGTCTTCCAGGATCTTTCAAACTCCACGTGGTTCCTAGGAGGGTCCTCTTTTCACAATCAGACCTTACCTATTAGTTCCGATCTTTCAAGTGACGAAATTGCCACAAGTTAGTATATGCATTCTCCTAAAGCAATACTCAGGAATTTTCTGATAGAATCCTCATCCTCTGGCAAAAATCAAGATGTTCTACTCTGAAGTTGACTTTTTCAAGTCCTGAGGTATGGAGTCAGCTATTTTCCAAGATTTCTATTTCTTTTTAGTGGAAAATGACATTTCACACCAAATCTGAGTCTCAGATTATTGTACACACATACTGAGGGCCTGGTTTGCAGGCTACTTTAGAAATAAAACAGAAAAAGACATTTCTTTCTATACATGTGATTTTTCATTGACCAAACTGCATAGCCCCTCTTATCTACATGAATAGATAGTCTTGGACTTGGGCAACACATACCAGGGCAGTTGTGTGCAATAGTTGTGTGATATTTGTAATTAAAATCTAAAAATTGCTTCATTTTACATTTTTGTCCAGTAAGAACATTTCTAACTTATTTCTCATAAACATAGGTACCTAGATTTTTAACCCTCATTGAGACAAATATTGCATAGATCTTTCAATTATTAGTTAGCATTTGATGCACTTATTTCTAGACTTTTCATGTACATATACAAATTCAGACACATGCAGACAGTGTTGTTTTAATATTTATTTGCTAGATTTTCCTTAAAAAAAGAATTCTACTCTACAAATTGTTCTACAAATTATTTTACCTGACCAGTGGAATTTTATGCAGTGATAGAAATATTCTCTACCTGTGGCTAATGGGCCCTTAAAAACATGGCTAGTATGAACAATGAGCTGAACTTTTCATTTCATTGTATTTCAATTAATTTAGCTTCAGGTGGTTACTTGAACTTACTTGTGGCTAGTTGCTACTGTGTTGAAGAGCTCAGTTCTAAAGGATAATGTAGATTGTCTTCATGACCTGGGACAGGAAAAGTTCTGAAACAGGATACAAAATGTGTGAAGGATAGGAGAAAATACTGATAATTTTTATTATGTTAAAATTAGCAAAATCTTTCATGTAGAGTTCTAATTAGAAGAATAGAAAAAGAACCACAGAAGGGGAGAATAAATTAGTAACACCTTCAAGACAAAGGGTTCACACACAGAATATTTAAAGAACTACTTACAACTCAGTAGGAAAAAACACAGACAATCCAAGATGGATGAGGCATGGAAAATCCTCAGTTAACATCTTTGACAGGGTCTTAGAATCTGCAACTTAAAGTGAAACAACATATAATACAACCATTTTACTATAGGTTAACTGATAGAAACAAGAGTTAAATTCTTGGCATATTTCTACTTACAGAAACAACTTTCAACTCTAAATAAAGACCAAAGTACTTATAATATGAAACATTGAAATAAATGTGAGCTATGCCTATACATTGAAGAAAGATTAATAAAAACAACTAAGATAAGTATTTACCCAGTTAGTCCAGTTCAGGGTCTTTATTTAGAAGTTTGATGATGTATTGTGATAAGCCAGGGAGGGCACGAGGTGAGACTGCGCCCTGGACAGCGCCCCATCACATCCCAGGGCACGCACACTCATTCATACTCACGCACACATGCACACTGGCTCACACTGGGACATTTTAGACGTGTCATTCATTTTTGCGATGTGGGAAGACACCAGAGTAGCTGGAGCAAATGCACACGAATGTGAAGAGAACGTGCAAACTCCACATTAACAGCGGCCCCGGCTGGGCATTGATTTATTTTCTCTTTAACATTTCTAATGAAATAACATTACTCAAGGACTTGCTATACTAGAATAGGGAATTGTTGTAAGCTTTTTCAAGAAATGTAAGCTTTTTCAAACTAGTGCCAGATTTCACTAGTTGTGAGAAAAACGAAAACTAATATATGCATATATTAGAATGGCCAAAGTTAAGAAGACTGATACTATGAAGTGTTGATAGTATTGTGGAACAAATTGACCACTTATGTATCGTTGGCAGAAATGTCAATTGGTACAACTTTGGAAAAGAGTCTGGCATTATCTATTGAATTTGAACATAGACATTTCCTACTAGGAAGCATTTTTAGTCCTCCATATAAACTGGACAGAATTGCTTGTACCTGTACACAGACACACAGACAAAAATGCTCACAGAGACATTACACATGATGGCCCAAAAGTAGAAACCCCTCACGTATCCAGATTAGAACGGCTTCACATTTCTACAGTGAAATTTTATTCAATAATAAACACATTAGAATAGTAGTTACATGCAACAGCAAGGATAAGTCTTATGTAATGTTGAACAAAACAAGGCAGATGTCAAAGAATGATTCCACTCATATAAAGCTCAAAGATGAATAAAACCAAACTATAGTAGTGGAAATTAATTAACTCAGAAAGAGAGAGAGAAAACTTAACTGGGAGCTACAAAGTGGGCTTTTGAGACACTGGTAATGTTTTATTTCCTGACCTTGGACACAGATGTTTGTTGGATGATACTCTATGAAGGTGGGCATTTAGATTTTAAATGCTGCTCATTATGTGGGCTATTCTTCATTTTAAATGTTAAAATTTAAACCCCAGAGAAAAATTTGAGAGTAATAATTTCTTAAAAACAAATGCTCTCATTCTTCAAGATGTTTGGCATTAATACATAGTTAAAATCTCATTTTTAATTTCCATTTTAAATTATTAATGATTTACTAGATGTTTATATTTAGCATATATGAGAAAGCTATGCTTCTTTATAGCTTTTTCTCATTTTTCTGTCATTTGCACAATGATTTATCAATGTTATAATAGTAAAGATTTTTATTCATTTAACTGTCAGATGGGTTGCAAATTATTTCCCCCAGTTTGCCATTTAACTTTGTTTGTAGTATGATTTTGCCATATCAAAGTTTCCACTTCTATTTTTAGTCAATTTTATCATATAATTTTGTTTATGATTTCTGAGTTTTTAAATTAATAATAATTGCTTTCTCATACCAAGATTATAAAAAAATATTTGCCTGTGTTTTCCTCTAATATGTTACTAGTTAAATTGTTTAAATAAAAATCTTTTATCCATTTGGAATTTGTTTGTGATGGGATACACTTTCTTTTTCTCCATCTGAATGTCAATTGTCCAAGCAAATTTAGTGGTATGCATGTTGCACCAATTTGATTCTCATTTATGTATATGTATACACCTACATATGTAAAGAATATGGAATATGTGTGTACATACATAATTTTAGTACAGAAGCTATATTCCATATATATTTACATACACACACACATATATATATACACACTAGATTTCCTTAGGTCCTTGAATTGTGTCTGGGTTCTCACTGAGGTGATATTTATATATCTAGTTTTGTACCTGTGTCATGATTTAATTACTGTGGCTAAGTAGCCTCCAGTGTAGTTGCTGAAATGTATAAGTTTTACAATAGCATGTTTTTATTAATGTTTTGGTTTCGTCACTCACATGTCTGGCTCCTAAGTGTTCTTACGTGTGCCTCTTTCGCCACATGGCATCTCATCCTGAAAGTCATTTGTGGGTGGACTCTGTTCAGAGCAGAGTTAGATGTCTTATTAACTTGTGTGGTATA
Source organism: Loris lydekkerianus (assembly GCA_963574355.1). NCBI lineage: Eukaryota > Metazoa > Chordata > Mammalia > Primates > Lorisidae > Loris > Loris lydekkerianus. The sequence goes on from CAUYPK010103725.1 coordinate 19,029, forward strand.
TGGCTTCAAGCATACAAAGGATGTGGTGTAAGCTCATTTTAAGGCATAATGCTGGATTCGGCAGCATAGTACTTCTGCTGGGTCTATCTGTTAAGCACATCCCAGACCCATCAGATTCCATATTACTGCATGAGGGCGTTGATACCAGGGGTCGAGCCCATTGAATGCTGTCTTTGAAGACCAGCTACCATAGTGGGCATTTTCATCTGAGTCTTGTCTATAATGGGAATGCACTTTAGGCCCTTCATTAATATTTGTTAGTGGTTTCTAGATTTTATCAAGATAAACAGGGATCTACAATGCACAGAAATGCATTTTCTCTTATCAGTATGGTTGATAAATAGTATCAAATACAATCTGGAATTCATAAAGATGATCCTATGGTTTTTGCTTTTTAAATATTTATGCAATGAATTCTACTTATAGAATTCCTAACCTTGAACCTTTCCTGTATGCCTAAAATAAACCTGTCATGGTCCAGATGCATTTTCTTTAATATACTGCTTCATTATATTTGTTAGTATTTTATTGAGAAATTTCCCCTTCCTAGTCATACATGAGACTGCCTATAGTTTACTACAGGACACATTTCCCAACTCCTTCATATTGCAAATAAGGCATATGAGACCAGACAGGTAGAAGGAGTGTCTCAAGTTAGTGACAGAACTGACACAGACAGACCCAACTTATAAAGTTTCAACATGTGATTTTTTTTTTTTTTTTTTTTACTTTACAATGGTACAAAAGCTATATGCATTCAGTAGAAACAATATTTAAAACATTGAATTTTTATCTTTTCCCAGGCTAGTGATATGCAGTATGCTATTCCCTGGAGATGAGGGCAGCAACAGCGAGCCACAGCTCACTGACTCAGCCATACCATCATGCAGATGAGCAGCCCACACTCCACAGTGTATTAAATGCATTTTCACCTTACCATACTCTCACCTTATGGTAGGTTTATTGGAAGGTAACCCCATGGTAAGTGAAGGAGCTTCTGTACTAAAATTAGTCTTTTGTTGAGTATAGTTAATAAGAATTTATGGTATATTTCAAAACAGGTAAGAAAGAAGATTTTAAATCTTTCTAACACGGAGAAGTAATAAATGTTTGAATTGATGGATATCCTAATTACTTTCATTTGATCATTACACATGTATTTAAAATGTATTAAATTATCACATGTATCTCATAAATATGTACAATCATTATAAGTAAATAATGAATAATGCCTTCTGAGTCCAGTTCAATGAATTTCCTACTGTATGATGCTGCTAGTTGCTCAGAATATTCTAGGCTCATTTATTTGTTTTGATACTAAGGCAATACCAAAATCATTTAGAATTATAGAACTTGAGGGAAATGTTCAGGATAGTCCAGTTACTCAAATAGTGCTTACATGGAGCTTATCTTTTGCCCTTAGACTCTTTGTATAAACAAATATTATTAACAGTAATAGCTCCTTTTCCCCTGGTTGCTAACCCATAAGGTTTCCCAAGAACTTGAGTCCCTCTTGGCCTCGTGCAATTACACTAGGGAGTCCCTCAGTTGTCCTCACCTGAGTTTTCTCAGGGTGCTCTCTGCTTCCATGTGGCATAGTCATATTTTTCCCCATTGGCCCACATTCATGTAAGTTGCATAGCAGTCCACTTTAGGAATGGCACTTCATGTACGTCTCTCGGCAACATCTATGCCAGGAATTACTCCAGAGCAGTAATGTTGAAGTTCCAAAGCCTTTCTGTCACTTTCCTAATATGGCTCCACATACTGCATGGCATATACCATGTGAAAACTATTCTCCTTCCTACTCCCCCATTTAGGACAAAGACTCCAGGCTGCCTGTGCCACTTCCTGGGGGTATATGACGATCTCCTCCTCATTCCCCCTTAGCCTAGATTCCTCATGCCAGTCGTCTCCTAAGGAAGCACCCCATTAATTCATCAGGTATTTGGGGGCTACACCTAAACCCTGACTTTGACACAATGGGGCCTCTATTATTCATTTTATTTTGTGTATATTTTCTCTACAGTTTGAAGAGCAAGGAGAGGAAGAAATATTTGGAATTAAACCTGCATAGAGCTAACACACAGCATAAAATGACAGCCTAAGCCATCTTCAAATGCTCATAAGAATGCCTCCAAATATAAAATAAAGCAGCCAAGTAGTCAATTACCTGGTGATTTTGCTCAATAGATCAAACTACAGTTTGAAAGATATAGACTAAACCTCATACTTTTAAAGAAAAAGAGGTATTTTGAAATCACTCAGGAAAGTATGAAGATATGAGCATTTAAGCTTGTATGAAGAAACAAACTAAACTGAACAAAACATCAGCAAGAATAGCAACAAAACATTTTCAAACAATCCATAGGATTTGGTTTCAAGTCTTTTGTGTAAGATTTTCATCTAAAGCCAAAGGCAGAATGCAATGAAATCAATAATTAATTGAGCTAAAAATTTGGAGCAATTTTATCTTTGAGTGTCTTAAAATATCAAAAAATGTTCTTGACATCTCAAAATATCAACAGAGAACTTGTTTCCTATAAGACAATATTAGAATCATAACGATTTAGAAAAGATTTGCTTGGCAAAGAAGCTATAAATGCAAGTTAGCTTTTTACATACTTGAAAAGATTAAAAAGTAGCACTACTTTAAGAAATAGGGAACTGGCCCCCAAATAAAATTATAAATTCTTGGAATTGCATGGAAAAACTATATGTAGATGAAGCAAAACAATTAATATATAATAAAGCTAGCTTTTCAGTATAACTCTATACTTAGAAAGGATTATTTAATTTAATTTCAGAACAATCCTATGGCACTTTTGCAAAAAAAAGTAATATTCACAACTTTTATGATAGACAGAAATAAGGCCCCCTGCCTTTGCACAAGCTGTTCCATCCTCCAGGGGTGTCTCCTCTTGCTGGTCTGTCTCCTACACATCCTCCACCAGCATCTCAACACTTTCTTTCTAGTTCCTTCCTAATTTCCTTTTAAAAACTTAGATGCATCTTATTCTCTACCTCACCTCCTGTGGGAAACTGTCCTCTGGCAAGTACAGCATGGCGCTGAAATCGTTGGTACCTCCTATACAGAGTGTTCATCCAATACTTTTAACTTTTGCAACTCCAAACCCTAAGCCAGTATTTGCCACTCTTCCAACCTAGACATTGGAAGAGTCTTTGATAGATAAATGACACTTAAATATACAGGATAATATGCACAAAATTAAAATTCCAAGCATGATTTAAAACAAAAGGTTTCTGAGGAACAAGTTTATAAAAATAGACTACAAAGGCACATGTACAATTAGATTTCAGCTATTAAAGAAGTTATATGGTTTTATAGACTCATAACCATGATAGTATACATTTGTGTTACTACAATTAAAATATTTTCCATTATTTTATTATCTTTTCAAATATGGTTTTCTATGTCAAATGTCAGCCTTGGGCTTAACATAGGGGTAACAGGATGTTAGAATGAGACTAACTAGTTTCAAATGAAGCTGCAGTACAATAGATGTCAGATTACCAAAACGAGGAAAAGGTAAACCTTTTCACCACCTCCAAATGCTGAATTGATAGAGTTAATGGAATTCTCTCCATTTCTGGACACTTCAGAGAGATCAGAGGTATAAAAGCATCAGAAGAAGCTTTGGAGAGGAGGTTTACTAAAGATACATCTATCTCTATCTCTGTATCTCTCTCTATGTTGTTGTTGCTGTTGTTGTTTGTTTTTTGAGAGACGTGTTGTCCTGCTGTTTCCACTACTTTGGGGGGAGGATCTAGGACTGTCCGAGGGCAAAAATGGGCCACCTGCCTGAAGCCCTGCAAGGTGCTCGGTAGCGTCCAATGTGTCCACTCAGAAAGTGTTGACTGGATCCTGGGAGACTCAGAAGGTTGGAGCCTGACACCCAACTAAGAAAAGTAAAGGCCTGAACCCACTTCAAAAATGTTGAGGAATACAGAAGGTCTAAATAATTGTTTGCTGAGACTATGCTGGTCTCTCAGAGTTTGCTGGGGCAATGTATATAAGTGCTTTTCCATGGGTGAGAAATAGGGTGGCATGACACTGGAGTGGCCTGTCCAACCGGGTCAGGTAGAGGGGTAAGGAGAGGGAGAAGATGGGGAGGACTGCACACCACCAGACCAGCAGGGGCTGAGATAGGGGTCCTACTTGGCCACTTGGATGCGATAGGTTTCCCCTGAGTCAAGGAAACTGTGAGAGAAAGGTTTCCAACAGGAAACCTACAAAGGGAATCCTTCAGAGGGAATTCTCTGAAGCATGTTATGGGAGAAGCAGTTAGCTTTAACCAAGTGTGGGGACTCACAAAGCACAAAGTCCCCTGATCCTTATTTTTTTCCCACCTGCTTCCTCCTCTGGGACCTTGCTTGGGAGGAATATATCAAGCAACAGAGGAAGTCAGCAGGGCCTTTCTCTCTTTTCTGAGAAGCAGGTCCAAACTGGCAGAGAGAAGAAGGTGTTATCCTAAGTCAATTTGGTCATGATGATGATTACAAGGAAGTGGACTTTATAAAATCTAAGTTGAGAGTGTTTCCTTCTCAAAGCACTGTTTCCTAAGAGTGAGGGGAAATTCATGAGACTACAAAAAAAGATTACCACAGGCAAAAGATTACCACCACTGAATAAAGTTAAAGGTAAAAACAAAATTGGGCTTTGCGTCCAGTCCAAACTGTGAGATTGTTCAGTATGTCAGTCATTCAAGGAAAATAGGTCATTCTCCTTTCCTGGTACCCATATAAGCCATAAAAGGAAGTTGTCCTGGTAGAAAAGTTTGTTCAGTTTTAAATTTTGTTTTACATGTCATTTAAACCTTCATCAATCATCAAGCATCCTATAATATTTTTACTTGCCATTGGATGAGAAAGCTTAGATCACTAACATCAAGTAGAAAAGGAAATGTAGGTCGTTGTGTTTCACCCCCTTAATTTACAAATTGGGAAACGTGTGACAGAGTTTAAAACACGTCCCCAACATCATTGCTGGTTAATAGCGAAATAACTTCTGACACTCCCTTCACACCTCCTTTTGTGATCAGCTCCAGCAGTTCCACAGCCTGCTGGAGCTACACCCCCAGTCTGAAAGGAGTCTGAAAATAGAAAAGAAGTGGGCAGTTTTCCTAACAATGCTGATCAGAAGTTACAGTCTTCTATAAATGAGTGTCACAGAGGTTCTCACAAAGCAAGCTTCTAGGGAGTGTAGGAAGTTAATTACCTTCCTCTAAAATTCATTAGTCATCTTCCTTGTAACCTGAGGCTGTTTGAAATACAACTTGTATTTATTATCATGGATTCAGAAGACTTTAGATGATAATATGTTAAAGAGTGTGTCTTTCATCTGGTTTATTACTTTTTCCTTTGACAGGCTTAAACGACTTTTAGAACCTATCCATGTGTGTCGTTAAAAACAACAAAACAGCTAAGATTATGGAGAAAGAATGCTTTGTTTGGAATGAAAAATTACCTAACACGTCTGCTTAAATGAATGTAAAAATGGAGCTTATATATTTAAGTGGATTCCTAGGATGAAATTGAGTAGGCTTTAAAAACAGTTTGAAGACAGGATTGTCTGTCTCAGAATAACTCCCTCAGTAGCCTGTTGCAGCACCATTTGATGTATGAATTAGGGTAAAGTATTCTGCCCCAAAGGACTCTGGGAAAATGCAAATCTCTTCCCTGGAAGTATGACATCATTATCCTCTGGTATCTTTGGGGGAGATGACATTATGAAAGCAATAGTACTCAATGTCCTTTACATCTCTTTGTACCTGTGATACCCATCTTTTAGCTCCTACTTATTAGTGAGAACATGTGATATTTATTTTTCCACTCCTGATAATACTAAGTCACTTAGGATAATGGTCTTCTGTTCCATCCTGGTTGCAGTGAATGACATTATTTCATTTCTTTTTATGGCTAAGTACTATTCCATGGGGTGTATGTGTTTGTGTAAACACACACATCATATTTTCTCTGTCTATTTATAGATTTATGGCCACTGGGCAGTTTCCATAACTTTGCAATTGTGAATCATGTTGCAATGAACATTCAAGTGCAGATGTCTTTTGATAGGATCATTTTATAGCCAATATCACACTGACTGAATGGGGAAAAATTGAAAGCATTTTTTTTAAGAGCTGGAATAAAACAAGTGTGCTCACTGTCACCACTTTTATTCAGCCTAGTACTGGAAGTACTAGCCAGAGAAATCAGGCAAGAAAATGATATAAAGGGTACCCAAATCAGGAAAGAGGAGGTCAAATATCCCTTATTGCCAATCATATGATTTTGTATCCAAAAAACCCTAAAAACACCACCAAAAGACTTCTAAAATTGATAAACAAGTTCAGCAAAGTTTCAGGTTACAAAATTAATGTACACAAATCAGTGGCATTTCTGTATACTAATAATAGTTAACCTGAGAATAAAATCAAAGGCTCGATATTCAGAATAGCTACAAACAAAATTTTAAACTAAGTCTTAGGAACATACTTAACTAAGGAGGTGAAAGATTTTCACAAGGAGAACTACAAAATACTGATGAAAGAAGTCATAGATGACATAAACAACAGTAAAAACATCTCTTGCTCATGGACTGGTAGAATTAACATTATTAAAATATCCTGGAACAGAAAAAGAGGGCGGAGCATGATGGCAGATAGGACGGACATGTAGCCCACCTCTCCCAAGCCATCAGGTGAGAGGAAAGGCGGTCTGAACCTTCCCCGTGTGTGGATTATTGGTGTGGACAGACAGCTTGAGACACTCAGTGAACTGGCGGATTGCTATATATGAGGGGTAATTTAAAACCACAGACTCTGTTGTAGAGATTCTTCCCTGCTTGGCAGTGCTGACAAGCAGGCCCCTCCCTTATGGAGGACAGCAGCTTGCAAATGCTGACAAAACCCAATTGACGAATACTTATTCCTGAACTGAGGGAGGCATCTGAAAGGAGAGCTACTCAAAGCCACGGGAGCTGGGCAACCTGTTGGACAATTGAAGGGAAGGGATCCCGCCCAGGAAACAGACATTTTGAACTACCCAAAAGGGTGGTGCCTTCCCCCAGACCAGGAGCTGGAGCATTCCTGGGGGAGAATGTTGGAGGGGGTTGGTGGGTCAGGTTGGGAGGCGAACAGCTGGGTCCCATTCCAAAAGGGAAACTCTGAACCATAAAACGCAGAATAAGGTCCCCGAGCGCTCCAGCCATGGGAACTGGCTACAGCCGCTTCAGCTGTGGACCTGCCAGCAACAGTGGGAACCCAGCAGCACCCTCCCCCACAGCCGAATGCAGTCGCCAGTTTGCAGGAGAACCTGGGAGCAGAGTGAAAAGATTTAAGAAGCGTGGACTCCTGCACTGAGTGGGAAGGTGGGTTGCAAGTGCTGTCTGGAGTAGAACAGCTGAGGTTACAAAACACTTAGGTGACAAACTTTTACAGAAACTCCAAAATGGTGATCGGCCATGGAAGGTGGTTACCATGGTAACAGTATAAACTGTGAATCAAGTATGAGCCTGGGAACCACTCACAGCACCACCTGGTGTCCATAAATTATATTGCAGTATGAATATATTCCTACAAAAATTGATCCCTACATCATACATATAGATCTATATATGTGTATTGCTACATACAAGAATAATATTTTTGTAGTGGGTGCCTTTTTTCTTCTTTTTTTTTTTGTTTTGTTTTGTTCTGATTTTTCCTCACCATTTTCTTGGAGGAGCTTTTGTTAATTTTTTATTATTATTTTTCATACAGATACTTTTTTATTTCTATTTTTCCTAATTTTAATTTCTCCTTTCTTCTCTTTTAACTTTTCTATGAACACCACGTTTTTCTGTTTTTTTTAATCAATTATTTTATGATTATCACTTTTTATTGCAGTTGTTTTTATGTTGCTGTTGTCGTGGATGTTGTCTATATGTCTATGTGTCTCTGTCTGTTTCTGTATTCATGGGCTTCTGTGTCTGGTAGCCTTTTTATCTGTTTATTTGCTCATTTGCTCTCAATGAGCTTGGTGTTACGACCTGCAAATCTGAGCTCCCAGCACTCCTCTCCCCTCTCACTCTGAGGTCTGCAGGCCTTTCCTCCAGGAGTCCAGATTCTTGGGTGATTGCTTGAGAGGTGCAGACAGGACCTGAGCTGCAGCTGGACAGTGCTGATTCTGAAGCACAGGAGGGAGGAGATGACAGTCAGCTAAGAGGGAATCACGCCAGAGTGACGGTGCCCCGAGTTGCAGAGCAGCAGCCATCTTTAGCAATAACAAGGCCCACCCCCAGATATCCAGTAGCCACTCCTCCTGTCTCCCTGGGTAACCAGATGAGGCCGGGCATCTTCTCAGATGGCAAACACCACGGAAAATACCTGGGACTGAAACACAGGCCCCCTGAGACTTCAACCCAGAGCAACTGTTTCACTAGGGTCAAACAGAAACCAGCTGAAAACAAGACAGAACCACTCAGCCCCACCACACCAAACAGGGCCCCAGTTTCGCAGGCCACATCACTGTACGGGTCCTTGACAAAGCTCCAGGGGAAAAATCAAAGGGAGTAAAACAATCATGGGCGGAATCAGCGGAAAAACTCTGGTAACATGAATAACCAGAATAGATCAACCC